>MU185169.1:93805-120768 GCA_016904865.1 Pissodes strobi
AGAAATATAAATTTGGCAAACATTCAAAATGTCTTCCCAAAATCCACAATGCAAATCATAACAGCCTTGATTCGAGCGAATAACTACGTTGACACCGTCTACTTACAGCGGCGAGGTTCTCGTCGATGACTGCCATTTCTTGAAATTCCATTATTTCCTAATGAAACCCTTTTAAAACGCTAAAATTTGATGAAAAACTAGGAAACTATACACAAACAATCACAACACAACGTGCCCGAATATTTACAAACACTTGCAAGGTCATCTGTTCAGTCTGGTCTGACGTCAGACGTGGGGGAACGTGGCTTTGTAATTGGGACATATCGCCTTATAACGTTAAAAATACCGTAAAGAGTATTTACATTAGACTTTTGTAACATAAATTTCGAATCAAAAAAAGCGTTGCTAATGTTGAAGGCACAATTTGTTTGGATTTAGAGGCACAAAAGGCAAGGTCATTGCAGAAGCGTGCGCGACGGGAAGAGGATTGATGTTCAAGATACACTTTAATAGTGAATTTAATGTTAATTGTCATTATAGAGCAAGAGCATTACTTGACATGTTGCTTAGGATGCCGCAAAAATTAGATATGCTAGACAAAAATAGGAGACATAAGGACACTTTAGAGGAACAATTTTCAGGAGATATCGCTATAAATATGTACAATAATATTTCTTATGGGAATGTTCTGCACTCGTTTACCGTATTGTACCACTAATAGCTAACAAGCCACTATGTGATGATAACCTTGTCGAATATTCGGTAGATACTTTAAATCGCGTAGGCACTCTCTATTTCCCCGTTTTCTAACTAACATCTCGCTGCTGTTTTCCCTCACTGTCCTAGTATTTATATTGTATGCAAGAACCTTTCTTCATGGATTCAAGCTTTCTGGATTTAAGCATGGATCTGGAAGGTATTAGTTAACACAAGGACCCGTCAGATGTGAAGGGTCCTTTGGTTCGGGTACCTGGCGCCAAACCAGAACCATAAATTGAACTGGAAAGCTTGAATTTGCAAGCTTTTTTTTTCAAATTCTAAACACAAATAAAAATAACATAGCCGATCTCACTCAGCAATATTAGCGGTAACAAGTTGAGCGAATAGCAGTATGTTATTATTATTCGAGTTGTACTATAGCTCTATCTTCGTACCTTCGTGCTAATGCAGACAGCAGTGATGCCAAGTTTCCATTTGTTTAAGATAATATTATACATTCTTACCACAAAAACCATCAAATAATAGAAGACACACTTTTCAGAATTGTCATATTTTATTGTAACTGACGGTCAATTCAAACAAGTATACAGAAATTATTATGGCATGTTATATGCATATCATAGATGTATAAAATATCTATGTAACAAACCATAGAATTATTAAGTAGGGTCTACCGACAGCGATCTGTTTTGAACTTTTCCGTTTGGTTCCACGACGCGACCCGACGTTGGCCAAATATGCAGAATTACCAATGTCTTCACGGTACACTGAATTGCTTCCAACGGTCTGGTAGCTTAGTGGGTAGATAGTGTGTGTGTGATGCGAAGGTTGCTGGCTCGATTCGCGTCAGTGCTAGACTATGTGTTTAATTCTTTTCTAGGTTATGTTTGTAAAACGTTTTTATTTCTTGATTTTGGGTTAGATTGGGTTATTTATGTTTGATTGCGCCGCGGAGAGAGCAAAGCGAGCGGAGGGCCATGCAAAATAACTTAATTACTGCCGACATTCAGCCAAGGTCGCTTAAGGTCCCCAGAAAAGTTCAAAACAGAACGCTGTCTGCAGACGCAAGTGAATTATTAGGCCTACTGCTAATTTAGACACGTGCACAATTTGGCAACGTTGGTACGAAGTCAGATTTTAGACTAGACATTGTCTCTACCACATTGGAGACGAGTGTCTCGCGACAGCATTGCCGTTGGCTGCCATCAAAATCGAATGCTACAAACCTACAAAAAGGGGGGGATTCTTTGTGAATGTATTCGCGAAAACGTAACCCAAGATATAACCAGAATCAAGAAAAAACTGTTTCCTAACCAAAACTAACCCAAGACATACCCAAGTCAAGAAAAAACTGTTTAGAAACTTAACCGTAAAAAAAATAATAAAAAGCAACGGGGTTTGAACCCGGGCCGCCGCCGATAGTCGGCGAATTGAGACCTAACCATCTAAACCTCTAGACCACGACGGTTCATGCTGCAAATCGATTGCATAGCGAAAACATCAAATGCAATCGCTCGAGTCAACGCCACCTATACTAGATCGCCGCTTTTACCTTGATGGCAGCCAACGGCAATGCTGTCGCAAGACACTCATCATTGGAGGGCTTCAGAGTTGCCCGCGCATCACGTTGTTGACAAAAATGTCTAATATTACACCTCACGCATACCACTCCGCTCGCTTCGCCCTCTACGAGAGCGCAGCCAACAGAAACACAAGGGGCCCAAAATGAAGAAAAAGTACTTTTTACACATAATATTAAAAAAAAGCATGTCTTGCCACTGGAATCGAACCCGGGTTGTAGTATAGCAGGCTCAGCATCTGAAGGCCATCGCAGATACTTCGCATAACACCATAGTATAAGGGTTTTAATCAATCACAGCCGATATATCGAACGGACATATGACTAAAACATGAGTATTAAATTGGCCGCGCATAACAAAATCTCCGTAAATAGTCATTCTTACGAATAATCATGGGCGTAGACAAGGAGGGGTCAGGGGGGCCGTGGCCCCTCCTGGGAACTTAACAGACTCATGGCTTTTGTGTAAAAATTGGGGGTGGCCCCCAAAATTTGCCACTACTGCGGCCTTGTCTACGGCTCGCCCCCTCTGAGAAAAAATCCTGTCTACGCCCATGCGAATAATTATTATGTAAAATTATATGGCGTTCAATATATCGGCTGTGATTGGTCGAAAACCCTTATGTGCTAATGCTACGGTGTTATGCGAAGCGTCTGTGATCTGTGATGGCCTTGACCACTGAACTACGGACCAGTTGACAGCAGTTCGTTAGACCCTAAAGATAACTAGACGATAGTGAGGTCCAAGTCACGGATAGTCCTGACCAATCAAAAGCAAGACCCTAGCGTTCAAGGCAATTGAAGACAACTTCGCACAAGGCCCTCCGCTCGCTTCGCTCGCTACGGGGCTCAATCAACAAAAACTAACCCAAACAAACCCAAAACTAAGAAAAAAAAGTAAATTAATAAAAATCAAACATAGCCTTAAAAAAGGTAAACAAAACATCTGTCGAGACCGACGGGAATCGAACCCGCAGCACATGAATGACAGGCAACCACTCTACTTATCACACCACCGAGGCGTTGAAGGAAATTGGCTAGAACGTAAAGACATGGATAATTCCGATATACGCTAGCATCTTGCTTTTGATTGGTTAAGACCAAATTTTCTTTTTAAGTATATGATTAAAACTATCCGTGACTTTGGACATCACTCAACGCCACCTACGCTACTTGTAGGTGGCGTTGCCTCACTAGACGCTAATCTATAGATATGGTTGCTTAATACGATCCTTTACAGCCCTACGCCACTATGCTATATTAGCCGCTTGGTGGGTTTAACGTCACTTTAGAGTACTGTTAACTCTTAACGCATAGCCCTCCGCTCGCTTCGCTCGCTCCGGGGTGCAACTGGACGAAAGTAACTAAAACTATCCTAAACTATCCCAAATTTACAAAAAGAAACAAACATAACCTCAAAAAAAATGAAGAAATCTTGTGTTGGCCGCGACGGGAATTGAACTTGGGACCTGTGCGGCTATTCTTGAAATAGAAGAAAAGGAGGACTCCCTGGGGACTACTCACTCACTTCTCCCGAGTTTTCTCTATGCATTATTCTTGAAATCGGGGAGTATGATGGAGAAAGGAACACTGATAACAGTAAAGCACCTGATTAAAATCCATTCCATTGCAAATCACCACACCCCCAAAAGCTAAACATGAAAGATGCTCGTGCTCGTCTTTATGTAACTTGAAATTGATACAAAAAGGATGAAATATGTTTGCTTTTCTTCATGTACCTATCAGCGATTCCAATAAACATAAACAAAAAAGTAAACCATAGAAAAACAAATTTGTTTAGGTTATGTAACGTCTATTTCTACGCCTTTTGGTCATTCGCCTTACTTTAAACCAATAGAAACCAAGCACGAAGAAAAACTGAAAAATTTTACATAAAATGCTATAAGCCATGTTTAAATTTGATAGAGACACGCCCACATTACGTCACACTCCCCCGAGATTCAAGAATACCGGCTCTGCTGTTCGGTCCAACCGATATACACATGGGTGTATATTGGGTTGCCTATGACATGAGTGTATTATTCGTAGGAAGGTCAGCAACCTTGACTTTTTAAATAATGACAGGAACTGAAATGTCAAAATAATGAGAACGGCTGATCGTGAAAAAAGTCTTGTTGGCTCGCCCCGCTCAGCGCCTAATAAAAGCCGTTCAAAAGTAAACTTTCCGTGCTCTGCCAAGCAGCTAATTAATCCGATCATTTAATTAATTCTTCGGAGAAAATGTTAAACGGTAAGTTAATTTTGTGCAGCCCATGTTAATTGTCTCTTGAGAGTGCGAGAGTTGATTGCTGATGGTGCTGAAACGTAAGTAATTAAATCGATGTTTTTATTTACAGATTGCCACTTGTTGCATCTTTGACACACTTTTACGAGCGCTCGTTATCATGTAAGGACCGATTAGAGTTTTAACGATGTATAAGCCTCCTCAGAATTGCAACAGAGTTAGATCAATCAAAAGTAAGTTTGAAAATATTGAAAATCAGAAGGACCAAGTAAGTGTTGGTCTCGTGACTCCCCCGAAAGCCTGTCTTAGAAGTAGTAACCAACGCAATTTAACTCCGGTGAAAAGACCTGAACCTCTAACAGAAAAGTCAAGAAATAGCCAGTCAAGTGCTCTAAATCAAGAGGAAGATGCAGCAAATGGACACCAGCGGTTATCGAGGCAACTTTCGGACCCCCTTAAACGCAACATCAAGCGGACACCTGCATTTAGGGTGGATAGAAATTCAGGGAAGGCACTCGAGGAAGCGAGTTCTCAACAGAACGATCCTCATCATAAAACATTATTCGAAACCAAAGTGAAACAGTTTAATAGTGTCAAAAGTTGTGAAAATAAGGTAGATAAGAAAGCAAAAGATATTGATGCCCTTATACATGAGTGTGCATCAGTTAGTGACTCGAATAGTAAAGCAATAAACTGTGATGTTAGTGATAGGTTATTACAAAATAATTCGTTTTTACACTCCAATAGTGTGCCAAGTGATAGGAATCTGAATACCTCCAGGAATAGCTCAAATTCTAAGACTGATTCTCGACATTTGACAACTCCAGAAAATCCCGGCAGAATGCCAATTTTAATCAAATCGAAGAGCTCTCATGATTTTCAATATATTCGTAGTAAATTTAATAAAGAAGCAATATCACCAGTAAAAGAGTCTCTTAAAAATACTCTTCCTGATAACAGTGTTAATAGCTCTGTGATTAGTACTAATACTGATCAGATTGAAAATGAGACTGAAGAAGCTATATTATTGAAAAATATAGATTTGTCATTGCTGTACACAGAACCGATTCCCAAAGCTCTTCGTAACAAAAACTCCAGTGAATCTTCAAGTGGCAACACCGAGTCTCCCCTATTTAAGCCAAAACTTGATAATATATATACTAAAAGCACTTTGCGACTGACAGATAGTGATAAAAAGGAATTTCTAGAATCTTTGAAGAAGGTTTTGAGGAAAGATATGCCTGGAGGCTTAACAGACTCCTTGAAAGTAGCTTTAAAAAAACCTCTGCCCAATGGTCCTGCACCCAAAAAACCGCCGAGGACCTTCCAGCATTGCGTCGAGACAGTTTTGGCATCTAACCTCCGGAAAAACTCCTCGTTTCTACACATAGCCAAGGAAGCGGTCGAAAAAAAAATTGGAGCGAAGAAAAATGGAAAGCGAGGTGACCCAAAGTATATGCTCAACAAACTGGAAATGGCATTGAAAAACAACAAGCTCAGGGCTCGTAAACAGCAAAGTGTTGAAGTCTCTACTACCTCTGGTGAGGACAGTGACGACAGCTTGCTGTTTAGAAGCAAATCTTGTCGAAGTCTGCCCAAACCACCTCCGACGTTTCAAGACATTACTCCTGAGCCTGAGCATAACGTGAACTCTAACGGATTTCTTTTGGGCGATTTTAACTGTTTTACTACTTTCGGCTGTACGAATCCGGCATACGAACGCATAAAGGAACCGAATTCGTCATTTTTTGTCGGCAAGCGCGAGGATCCAATCTATGCCGAACCTATCCAGAGAAAAAGTGCTGATGCCAATCGGGAGAGTTCCGGGAACAACAATAGGAATAGCTTGTATTATATGGTAAGTGCTGATTTTATTAAGGTGAAGAATATTGAAAGAGGTTTTTTTAATGATGCTCGTGAATTTGCCTTTAATGTGCAATTCAAATTCTACTTCTCCAGTAAAATAATTGATGTAAAGTTGTAATATATTTATTTGAAATTAATAGCAGGTGTCTGTTAAGTTGGCATCGGGTTTAAAAACAGTCTGGTGATTGGTTTTTCATGGCAGTTTCTAATAATAGCCAGTATTGTAAATTTCGCCGGCGTTTATACACCTATATTTCTGTTAATCTGTTAGAATATCAGTTTTAAGTTTGATTCAATGAATAAAATTTATTGACATTTTTGATAATTAAGTACAATGAGAAATTCCAGTTTTGCATTTCTGAGAAAGCTATCAAGTGTAAGTCTTTAGGCTTGTTTTTGTTTTTCCATATAAATCTAGTGTAAGTTGCATTTGACTAATCGCCTCCATCTGAAATTTCATGGAAATTTACATTTCAAAGTAACGCATTGCTTTGAAACCTGGTGTAAAACTGCTCAGAAACAAAGATCGGTTTTAAAAGAAATATTTTAATAATTAAGTAATAGAACTGCCTAGGCGTTTCAAAAATCTGTCAAATTGAGAGATATGATAATATGTCTCTCAAGGTAGGACAGAATGTTCTTATGAGTATTGCCAAAGGAACAACTGTGGTTAATTGTCAACATGACATGGTAGAAAATATAAATAAAAAAGTTTAAAAAGGATATTTTGTATGTCAAAGTTGTTTGTTTAAGGAGGTTGATGTTAAGTGCATAAATACTTCAATACAGCAGTGCTACAGTTGGTTTCTTAAATAATTTTACCGGTCTTGATAGTGCAGATGTCAGGTCCTACGTTCAAATATTGCTTATCCAAGATTGGTTAATTTTTGTTTTTAAAGGATGAACTGGTAACGTTGGGTTAGTGTGCATTAGGACCAGAGGGATGCAATGGATTTTTATCTGATCATTTATCCTAATTAATATTTTATGTGATTTCGTTTAAAATTTCACTCTACGGTAATATCAGGCAATGCAGCACAAGGCCTAATTCGCTATGGCTTCACCTCTTTGCCGTGGAAGTCTGCAACATCAGCATACTCCGTAATTTGCTCCAGAAGCGATGTTGCTTTTTAGTTTCAGTCGATATTTTTGTGAAATTGGTAGTTGAATGGAGCTACAGATATATGCTTTCAAAGGCTATATGGTTATTTTGTCATATTTGCCTAAATACATCTCGAAAACAAATTATTGTAGTTTTCGATTGGTGCCATTTGATTAATGATAAGAAAACTTTAATTCGAACAATATTACTAAAAATAAATTAAAAAGAAAGACATTAAAGGCCATTTTTTAAGGAGGAATAAGTGTGTCTATTGTCAAACAATCGAGGATTTGAAAGATTGAACATTATGGAACAACAATTTTAAAAATGGCTCAGACTAGCAGGATCAAAAGGATTTGGCTGTACATCTCAGGTTTTGAACCAACTATTGAGGAATCTGACATTCTCAAATTTCTTAAAACACAGAATCTTGGAGAAAATTGTGTCTGCAACAAGATGTCTACTACCAGCGCCAAAGTTAAAAGTTCATTCAGGCTGGGTGTTCCAGAGGACAAGCATGTTCAGATCATGGCAGTGGACCTGTGGCCCGTGGGAACCTTGATAAACCATTTTGGAAATCTGCAGTACCGGCATCAGGGTTCTACAAGAGGCTAAAGGACCTAACTCGATTGTTCCACATCAACATACAATCGATCAGGCTTAAGGTGAACGAGTTGGATGCTCTTGGAACTGAGATCCTGGGGCTTCATCTGACGGATCATAGGATGGCTACTTCAGTCTGGGCAAGAACACCGCGGAGGAGGATCTACTATTTTAGTTAAGTAGTAATAACTATAATTTTACAATTGTACACAAAATCAACTCTTTATCTGTAGAGATGTCTATTAAGATGTGTTGTGTTTACATAAGAGATCTTAAACTCTATATTATTTCACTCTACAGGTCTCCAGCTGGATCATTTCAGGTGTTCTTGGATGCTGTTGAGGGGGCGCTAAGCTTGCTTCATGAGTACAGCTATGTCCTTTTGGCTGGTATAATTTCAGTGTTCATTTCGGAACCGAGTCACGTAAGAGCACTGCAGTGTGTGGTCTTATGAACTCCTTTGGTCTATCTGAGATGGTTAACGCTCCTACTCGACAAAGTAAGTGCCTTGACAATGTTTTCTCTAGTTTGGATGAGCATAATTTTGAGGTATCGATTATTGACTCTGCTATTTCTGATCATCTTGGGCCTCTTCTAAATCAATTTGCAGACCTATCTCACTTGCAGGTAAGATGGCCTTGTATTCGCATGTGGAACTTATTAATTGGGAATTTCTGGGAAATGAGGATAACTGTGGGTGAAAGATGTACTTGTTTTCAGAATGTTTTAACTCAGGCTTTCCTCGCCTCGTTTCCAGAACTATCTTATCATAAACGTAAAGACCAAAATCGTACAATAAACTGGTATAATGATGAGTTGAAATCAATGAGAGAGAGGTCCTTTGCTTTTTGAAGTAACTGTTTCATTCATAATCTCCTTATAATGTTCTGAGATCTCAAATAATCGACTACAAAAGATACTGGTCAGCCCTGATAAATTCTAAAAGAACTTCAAATGGCATCCACTCCACAAACCCCATAAAATGTATGTAGAATACTTATCATCAATGAGTATCGTGGTGTTACAAACAATAATATTAGTTATGAGGTTTCCCCAGATGAATCTAATAACATAGCTTCCGAGTTACAGAGGCACTTCGAATCTCCTTGAGCTTTTAGGTGTTGTGGAGCTGGCTGATGAATTCTCTTTTGATGAGGCCGGCTTCAATGACTTACGGGACGTTTTAACAAGCCTAAAAGAACAAGAAAATTAGGGACTCCTTCGGCCTATCAACCGAGCTTATAAATGGCGTTAAAAATATTATCATTGGTTCTCTCTTTCACGAGACTTATTAACCTTTGTCTGCTTGAGGGTGTTTTTCCTTCAATCCTCAAGAGAGCAATGGTGATACCAATTCGTAAAAAGGGGCTATTAACGATCCCAGAAACTTTAGGCCAATTTCCTTACTTCCCATTGTATCTAAAGTTCCTGAAAATGTATGGCCATGCGCATATAGAGCTTCCTTGACTCCCACAATCTATTACATCGCCAACAATTTGGCTTTAAAAAAGGGTCTAGCACAACTTTGGCAATTTTAAATCTTGTGTCTCAAATACGGGAGACTGTTGAGGAAAAGGGATACTTATCGAGTGTATTCTGTGACTTGAGCAAAGCTTTCGATTGCGTTTCTCATGACTAGGGAGACTTCGCAAATATAAATTTGTCGAAGCCAGTATCCAATTCCTTTCTAGTTATTTGTCTGACAGATCTCAGGTTGTTCAGATAAATGGGGTTATATCGGCGGAAAGGGAGTTGACTGATAGGTGTTCCTCAGGGCTCAATATTGGGTCCTCTTTTATTCTTGATTTAGGTATGTCAGTGAGTTACCTAACACCGACCCTAGAAACTGTTATACCCTGTTCGCCGATGACGCTACCATAACGGGCATCAGTTCATCAATTGACGTGGTAACTGTAGCTTCGGGCATTGCTCTACGGAATGCTGAGGTTTGGTTCTCTGCGAACAGGCTTCTTTTGAACGTTGCCAAGACTCAACGAATTGTTACGGCTAGCAAACCATACGAATGTTTTTGTGCTACCCTATAGAACTTGCCTTGCCGCGTACCGCTTCTGTGTATGAGTCATCGCCGTGCCGGCCGCGAAGATTCAGGAACGCTGGAATTATCTCGATGGAGAATCATATAGAGTGGCCTCGCGTCTTCCCGAGTATTCGTGATGGACTTTAGATGGTTTTAAAATAGGGAATAGCGACGAATTGTAGTTAGTTAATCATTGAGTGTTGAATTGTAAAGAGCTATTAGTTGTAAAGTTATAAGAGTAGTTTAGTGTGTCTGATTGTATACAGTGGTAGAGAATAAAGAGAGTATTTAGTTGAAAATAGTCAAGTTGTAATTTTGTTAAGAACCCACGGGAAAACGTAACAGAATGTTGTTCTAGATGCGACGGCTTCCTCCTGAACGGCAGCATGCATCTGTGAGATTCCTTGGGGTGCATCTTGACGCTCGACTTCAATGGAGATGCCATACAGATTATCTTCTTAAAAAGCTAAGCTCCACGAAGACTCTCTGAAAATGTATCTCTGTCCACTCTCTTGCAGACATATACTATGCTATTTGTCATTCACATCTTAGCTATGCCATTTTAAATTGGGGACATAGCACTGGTGCAATGGATGTTTTCCGCATTCAGAGAAAAGCAGTAAGGGTTGTTGGAGGCTTGAGTCATAGGGAGGACTGTCGATCAGCGTTTGTTTCCCTGCGAATTCTGACTCTACCTTTACTTTGTTGTTTGTGAGGGGTCGAATTGGCCAGCACTTGAGACATGGCGATGTACATGGTTACGACACCTCTACTGCCTATAGGAGGCTTCAGAGATATAGGGATGGACCCAGTTGCTTCGGTCGACTTTCTCATAACAAGCTCCCCGTGAAATAGGGGAGCTCCCTCTTGCAGCTTTCAAGAGCACTTACTTAATTAAGCGTTCTATAGTTGTAGACGAATTTTTAAATTTTAACAGTAATATGTACCATTCGATTTTACTGTGTAGTCTGAATTTCTAACATATCAGTAAGTTTAGTATTCTGTAAACTTGTCTGATTTACTTGTCTTTTTAAATTCAATTTGTTCGACATGTTGCTTATATGTAGTTTTAGCTTTGGGATTATCTTTTTTAACTTCTCTTTTTGACGTGTGTAAATACTTTTGATATATTGACACAAATAAATGATTGATTGATTGATGCTTAGTATTTTTGCCTAAATAAACATCTTGAAGACAAAATATTTTGGTTTTGGCAAAACATTTGATTGGTACCATTCTACTGATGCTAAGACAAATTTTATTTGAACAAAGTTGCTAAAAAAAATAGAAATAAGGACATTAAAGGTCATTTTTAAGGACAAAATACAAAATAAGTGTTTTATCCAATTTTGGTCCATCGCCAAGGAATCAAGGATTTGAAAAAAGGAACATTTTGGGAATTTTGATGCTTGTTTAGTATTTTTGCCTAAATAGACATCTCGAAGACAAAATATTGTAGTTTTGAGAACATTCGATCAGTGCCATTCGACTATTGCTAGGAAAAGTTTTATTGAAACAAAGTTTATTTTTATTTATTTATTTATCAATATACGGGATACCCCATTTCTAAATTACATTTCAAACAATTAACATTCACCTAACAATAGCATATGCTGCATATGTAAATCTTAAAAAAATATAAGAATATATCAAGTTGTACCTAGTAGTAGTAGTATATTCTTTATTAGATCCATTAAATATTTAACAGTAATTTGCAATTAATTAAAATTTAAAGATAACTGTCATATAAGCATTTTTTTACCGATGTGGCGTGGATTTTGTCAACAGAAATGACTAAACAAAACTCAAGTCTAATGTAAGTATATAAAATCGCACTACCATTTTCTTTCATTCCCCCATTAACATAGTGTTACGTTTTTCCCGTGGGGTCTTAACAGAATTACAACTTTGCTATTTTCAACTAATACTCTCTTTATTCACTACCACTGTATACAATTTAACACTCTATACTACTCTTATAACTTTACAACTAATATCGTGCATCCGACAACATCGCACATAACATCGTGCATTGGTTTATGCCGGTAAAATAAGTAAATTGAAAGTTTGATGAAAGTAAATATTGCTAAGTGGTGTTATTATTGTGATATGATGTTCACTGGCCACATGGGACATATAGTTTCAATTAAGAAATGCCTATTAACGGAAATTGACTAATAAATATTCGGGTAAACAAACTGAATCGCCGAATTTCTCTGCACGTCAGCCATATAATCATAGTACCGTCAGAGACATATATATGGTCAGAGACAACAATCTCTGGTACCGTGTTCGCGCGGCGTTGCCAATGTGCTAAGGAAATAGTGCTGTTATGGAGTGTCCGACTTGTGAGGATAATTTTGTTATTAATAATAAGACTATAACATGTGGGCATTGCGGATCTATTTTTCACAACATGTGTGTCAAAGTCAAGGATAATATTTCCAAGACCATTAATGATATTATCAATATGATGTGGTTCTGCAACGATTGTTTGGGGGTGGTTAATCAAAATTTAAAGATAATTAATGTAATGGATAATATCAAGAAAAGTGCAGAAGCAGCCGAAAAGCGATCTCAGGATTGCTTGAAAGCAGTTGAGGAAATAAAGAAAACACTGTCTAAATCGGAAAATGTCTCTCAAAAAAACAATCTAGCTTTGTCTAGTTCAGGATTAAGCTATGCTAAAGTCCTGTCTGAAGGTACTGTGGTTGTTAAACCTACAAAACAAAATGAAGATGTCAACAAAACAAAGCAATTAATCAACCAATGTATGACTCCAACTTCTCTGGGAATTGGAATCCGATGCATGAGAGAGACAAAAGAAGGGGCAGTTGTAATACATTGTAGAAACACAGAAGACGCAGAGAAAGTGAAACAAAGTCTGGAACAAAAAATTTGTGACCAAATTTCGTCATTTATTCCAAAAAAGAAAAATCCATGTGTCAAAATAGTGGGTATGACTGAAGAATATTCAGCACAAGATCTAATCGAGAAGCTTAGAAAGCAGAACAATGGAATTATTACTGAAAATAGTCATGTCCGAGTTATAGTGATTAAAAAAATGATTAAAACTTTTATGGCCATTGTGGAATTAGATGCTGAGACATTTCAGGAAATTATGAAACAAGATAATTGTCAAGTATTTGTTGGATTTAGAATATGCCGGTGCTTTGAATATTTCCAAATTTTAAGATGCTATAACTGTAATTCATTTAGACATACCGCCAAAGAATGTGATTCTACAAGAAAAGTGTGTGGGAAATGCACTAGCATGGAACAGAGTACTATCGATTGCAAAAGTAAAACACTAAAATGCATAAATTGTGTATCTGCTAATAAGAAACATCATTTGGGGCTAGATGATAGTCATTCAGCGTTCAATTTTTGCTGCCCAACTTATATCCATCAAACTAATATGGAAAGGGCAAAAATTCAGTATGAATGTACTGGATAGCAACTACCAAGTTCAGATATGCAAACCGTGTCCTCTAACATATGCCTGGGAAAATATCCAATAAAAAAAGGGGAGATAGTCATCCTTCATCAGAATATTCAGTGCCTGCGAAATAAAACATTAGAAATTGAAGTTTTCTTGGAATCAATGGAAAAAAGCCCTGATCTTATTTGTTTATCAGAGCATTGGCTGCAACCTCATGAAAATGATTATATTAAAATTAATAAATATGTGGCGAGATCTTCCTACTCCAGAAACAGTATGGGACATGGTGGTGCTTGTATTTTTGGAAAAGAAGATATAAAGGTTGAAGAAGAAAACTCGATTGTGCAACAAAGTGTTGAGGGCAGTATTGAGTGTGCATGTGTTGTTTCTAAAACGCTTAAACTTCTGGTGATCTGTATATACAGGAGAGGACTAGGTATGTTTGAAATTTTTCTTGAAAAACTTGAACAAATACTCGACTATACAAGATCAAAGTATGCAAACTTTAAAATAGTGCTGTCAGGAGATTTTAATCTTGATCTGATGTTAAGAAGCAATCGAAATGATTTATTTTTGGACTTGTTGTCTAGTCACAATCTGATAAAAAGTGTTTCAGAGCCTACTAGAATTGCAGCAAATTCTGCCACTCTTATTGATAATATTTTTGTTAATTTTGAAACATTCGAGGCTCGGGTTGTTGAAACATGTCTGTCAGATCATACGGGTCAAGTTATTACTTTTTATCTAGACCCGATCTCCGTGGGGAATTCAAAATTTATAAAGAAACGAATATTTTCAAAAAACAAAATAAGAGATTTTAAAAGAGAATTGCAGTTAACTAATTGGAGACCAATCCTAGAAGGTCATGATGTCAATCAGTCATATAATCTTTTTATCAACAGATTTAGTTGTGTTATGGATTTAATATTTCCTGTCAAAAAAGTTACAATCAAGAAAAAAAGAAATAATTGGATAACCACAGGCATTCGTACCTCCTGCAGAACCAAACGTAAAATGTATAACAAAAAGAGAAAAGGCGACATCTCCAGTGAAGAATTTAATCGGTATGATAGGATATTAAAAAAAGTAATTATTGCAGCGAAAAAAAAGAGTAGTAGCAGGTTAATTCTAGAATCAGACAATAAAACAAAGTCGATGTGGTCACTTGTTAGGGATGTGTGTGACAATTCTGACAGGATCTCTGTTATTCATGGTTTTGCAGATAAGTATCATGGCCCAATCGAAACTTTAGACAATTTAAACTCACATTTTATTAATTCGTGTCCCCATTTTGATAACCAAAATCTTCCTGATCTTGACATGATTCAAATGTGCCAGAACTCAATATTTTTGGCTCCAACAAATATTGGTGAAATGCTAAACTGCATAAAAAATATGAAAAATAAAAAATCGGTGGGGGAAGATGAGGTGCCAGTGATGTTGTTAAAGCAATGTGCAGATAGCTTAGCTGTGCCTTTGGTGCACATCGTAAATTTAATGTTTCTGACAGGTGTTTATCCTGATAAATTGAAATCGGCACATGTAAAAGCATTATACAAAAAAGAAAGTAGAAGTGAAGAAAAAAACTACAGACCAGTGTCTTTGCTCTCCAATGTAAACAAGGTGTTTGAACGACTTATATACAATAGATTTATTTCATTTATTGAGGGTCATGGTTTATTGGCAGAAGAACAGAATGGTTTCAGATCAAAGAGATCGACAATACGAGCAATCTATCAGGCTTTGTCTAAGGTGCTGACTTCTTTAAATACTGATCAAGTGACAGTTGCAATGCTTTTGGATTTGTCAAAAGCGTTTGACTCAGTGGATCATAAGATTTTATGTAGTAAATTGGAAAAATATGGAATAAGAGGTAGTGCTCTTCATTTGGTCGTTTCCTATCTGGAAAATAGAACGCAATGTGTCGTTGAAAGAACGGAGCTAGGCTCCTTATTAAGTTCCGAAAAAATTGTTCTCACTAGAGGGGTTCCTCAGGGATCCATTCTGGGACCCTTATTTTTTATTTTATACACAAATGAATTGCCACAAGTTACTTCAGAATGTTTAATTATGTATGCAGACGACACATCGCTTATTTTCAGTGAGAAAAACAAGGAAATACTTCTTGACAAGGTATTAAGTACAGTGGATGCCTTGAAAGGATTCTTTTCATCAAACCAGCTAATGCTAAATGTAGGAAAAACCCAAACCATTCTTTTCGGAAACAAAAAAGTGGAAGAACTGAATATACGATATGAAAATAGCTATTTTGCTTCAATGGAGCATGTTTCATGTCTTGGGATTCAAATAGATAGAAGACTGGATTGGAAAAATCATGTTGAGTATTTGGCAAGTAATATTTGTAAATTTTGTTATGCTTTAAAAGTAATTTCAGAGCATATATCGGAGGGAGCCGCATTATCAGCTTACTATGCCTATGTGAACTCTAGAGTAAAGTACGGTGTAGTATTTTGGGGAGGTTGCTCTGATATTGAAAGGATTTTGATTTTGCAAAAAAGATGCATAAGAACAATATACAGTATGAAATATAGAGAAAGCTGTAAACGGGTCTTCGTTGATAAAAAGATTATGACTGTAATTTGTTTGTATATCCTTGAAGCAGTAATGTTTGTAAAAAATAATATGGACTTATTTCTACATTGTGAAAGATTACATGATCATGATACCAGGGGCAAACAAGACTTATTATCAGAGAGGTGTAAATTTTCATACATTCAAAAAAATGTTACATTTAGGCTTATAAAAATATTTAATGCTTTTCCTTTAAATGTTAGAAACTTACCAGTTAATAAACTGAAAATTTTTATTAAAAATTATCTATATGAAAAAGCATTTTATACAATAGATGATTTTTTTGGTGATGTAACCAAAAATTATTTATAAGATTAACACTTTACATATGTATTAATTGTATTCTATATATTGTAATTTAACTTATCAGAATTTGTTCACTGTTGACATTGTTCTACAGCTGTGTAATAGCTTTTTGAATAAATAAACGATTATCTATCTATCTTATCTATCTATCAACCAACACTCAATGATTAACTGAACTGAACTGACTAGCATTCGCCTTAGGTCTGCTTATATATAATCTCCAATCTATCACGAATATTCGGGAAGTATTTCGAGGCCACTCTATATGATCTCGACGAGGCCATCGAGACAATTCCAGCGATCCTGAAACTTCGCGACCGGCCGGGCGATGAGTCATACAGATAGAGAAGCGAGGGGCACGGCGGCTAGTTCTATAGGGTAGCACAAAAACGTTCGGACGGTTGTTAGTCGTGACATTGCCTCCCTCTTAAACCTGATCGTCCCGATCAGATACTTCATGTCCGTGATATGATTTCAGTCTGTCGAGGTGAACAACTTTCAGTTTGCTTCTGGGACTACGCTGAATTCTATACACAACGTCATTAATTCTTTTGATGACAGTATAGGGTCCTTCCCATACTGGCGTTATCTTGGGAGATCTTCCTTTCTTCCTTTGCGGATTATATAACCAGACTTTATCGTTCATCTGAAATCCCATAGAATTAGCTTTGAGATCATATCGTGTCTTCATTCGGTCACTGGCTTTCTCCGTGTTTTCTCTGGCTAATTCATGGATGTATAGTAACTTTTCCTTAAGGGAGTCCGCGTAGTCTTGAATTTCCATATCCTAGTTTTCTGGCGTTCCGAATAATAGGTCGCAGGGTAAGCGGAGTTCTCTTCCAAATAAAACCATGGCTGGTGTTAGTCCTGTCGTGTCATGGACTGCTGATCTATAGGCCATCAAAAATAGTGGTATGTGTTGGTCCCAATCCTTCTGATGTTCATCTACGACTTTTGACAAATGTTCTTCAATGGTCTTGTTAAATCTCTCAACCATGCCATCTGATTGTGGATGTAAGGCGGTAGTCCGTGTTTTATGGATGTTGAGTAAATCACAGACTTTCTGGAAAACCTTGGATTCGAAGTTGCGTCCTTGATCTGAATGCAGCTCTAACGGAACACCAAATCTGCTGAATAGGTTATTCACAAGGACCTCTGCTATGGTAACAGCTTCTTGATTGGGGATTGCAAAGACTTCAGGCCATTTACTGAAGTAGTCAATTGCCACTAAAATGTAGTTGTTACCATTATACTGTTTCATTTTGCCCCTAGATCTTGTTTTGGGTCCTTGGCTTGCGGCACAGGTTGAGCACTGCCGACACCACGTTTTCACATCCTGGCAGTAGTTGACCCAGTAAAATCTGTCGCGAATCTTGTCAATCGTTTTGTTCACTCCGAGATGAGCACCAGACTTTCCATTATGAACTTCTTCCAGAACTTCCGATATCTTCCTCCTTGGTATCACTAACTGTGTCTTCACTACTTTGCCATCGGCGCTTTCCCAGGCTCGTTTAAGAAGTTCATTTTCCACCACCAGGGAGGCCCACTGAGCCCACAGAGTTTTAAAAGCAAGTCCTTTATTTGATATCTCGCTCCAGCTTGGTCTTGGTTGCTGTTCTTCTTTAGCTCTTAGCAATAGTGATATTTCACTATCTTCCAGCTGATCCTTTTTAAGTTGCTCGGTGGTCCACTGCTGATCAACCTCAAATTTCGTTAGCCTAATCGGAGTAATTCCTTCTCGTTGATCTACTCCTTGGCAATGCTTACAATTATCCGCGCATGGTCTTCTGGATAAAGCATCTGCATTATTATGCAATCTCCCTGCTCTGTGCTTAACCTTAAAATTATATTGTTGTAACTTTTCAAGCCACCTGGCTACCTGTCCTTCAGGTTGTTTCATATCCAAAAGCCATTTAAGTGCTGCATGATCAGTCCTTATCAGAAATTCTTGCCCATATAGATATTGATGGAAATGCTCAACAGACCGTACTATTGCCAAAAGCTCTTTTCGGGTTACACAGTAGTTACGTTCAGGTTTCGAAAGTATTCGATAACCCGTTCTTCTCCCGCTTGTACTTGAGATAAAACTGCTCCGATGCCGGTGTTGCTGGCGTCTGTGTCCAATACAAATTTACCCTTTTGTTCCGGATATCCCAATATTGGACTAGAACATAGAGCCGCTTTTAATTTCCTGAACGCAGAATCACAGTTATGATCCCAGTTATAATTTGCTCGTTCTTCAGTGAGCTTATGTAAAGGTGCAGCTATATTTGCAAATCCTTCGACAAATCTTCTATAATAAGTATATAAACCAAGGAAGCTCCGCAGTTCGTGTTTGTCGCGAGGACGAGGCCAGTCTTTGATTGCTGTTATCTTTCATTGATCAGTTTGGATTCCCTCTGATGACACGACGTGTCCGAGAAATTCAACTTTTTGTTTGAAGAGAAAACATTCCTTTAGATTCAGTAAGAGCTGAGCATTCTTGATCCTGGTAAAAACTTCATGCAGGTTTTGTAGGTGCTCTTCGAAAGTTTTTCCCATTACCATTATATCATCAAGATAGATCAGGCATGTCTTCCAAGTGAGGCCTCGTAGAACAACTTCCATAAGACGCTCAAAAGTAGCGGGGGCATTGCATAGTCCGAAGGGCATAACTTTAAACTGATGTAAACCACTTCCAGTAGAGAAGGCAGTCTATTCCTTATCCTGTTCGTCAATGCCTACTTGCCAGTACCCGCTCTTTAGATCGAGTGTTGAGAACCAATGAGAACCTGCTAGTGTCGTCAACGTGTCGTCAATTATGGGAAGTGGATAGCTGTCCTTCTTAGTGACGTCATTGAGCCTTCTATAGTCCACGCAGAATCTGGTAGTCCCATCCTTCTTGGTGACTAAGACAACAGGAGATGACCATGGACTTGATGACTCTTCAATAATTCCATCTTCAAGCATTTTATCCACTAATGTGGTAACCTCTTGCTGCTTCGTCACTGGTAACCTTCGAGGATGTTGCCGTATGGGGTGAGCACTCCCAGTGTCGATTTTATGTTTTATGATGTTCGTTCTTCCAGTATTG
Source organism: Pissodes strobi (assembly GCA_016904865.1). Classification (NCBI taxonomy): domain Eukaryota; kingdom Metazoa; phylum Arthropoda; class Insecta; order Coleoptera; family Curculionidae; genus Pissodes; species Pissodes strobi. The sequence continues at coordinate 113,372 of MU185169.1, forward strand.
CCATTTTTCTTTTCAAAGGCTGTACTCTGCTCTTTGATAAATTGTGTAGCGCTCTTCAGTTCTTCGGAAGACAGATGTTGCCACGACTTCTGGAAATGTTCTAGGACTTCCTTAGGTGATGTTGAGGGTGTTACTTCTGACTGCGTTTCGCAACTGGTTACCCACTGCACCGGCTCGCAAGTGGCTATTACATCTCCTTTATTGATTTTGATGGAATTGGATGAAATATTTGCTATCCTTATCGGTATTTCGCCGTCGGTTTTGACTAGTGCTTTGCCTACGAGGTGTTTGCAAGGCAAATCGTGGTGTTGGATAAGTCCGATGCAGCCTCCAAAATCCTTCTCCAATTTCCCAAAAATTATCTACTCGGTATTTCCGCTTATTCTGACAGTACATGCCGCCACTAATTTAGTCGGTGTGCCATCGTCTGTTTTGTTAAGGATGAACTCTTCGGTGCCAAACTTCAGAAGATTAAGCTTGTTGTCAAAAGAGAATCCATGTTGACCGATGAGATCCAGCCCCAAAATAAATTCGTCCTCGATGTCGGCGACTAACACTGTGTGGTGTAGTTTAATTCGTCCCAAGTTGAAGTTCGATATCCATTTCCCCAAGTACTTCAGCTGTCTCACCGGTAACTGTACGTAAAACTACATTCTTTGATATGGGTAGAACTTCTACTCTATTCACTCTGTTGGATCTTATCAAAGATACCGCCGCACCAGTGTCAACAGTAATTGTTATGACTCTTCCGTTGATTTTTCCTGTAATTGCTAGACTGTCGGCGGCTTTTCCTAGTCTTTTTATGGAGACGATCCTGGGGGCTTTATCTTCTTTAGCCAACACCCGCCCCGCAATGTTGACTAATTGAAGTTTTCCTGATTTGACTTGGAGGCCCTAGCGTCTCTGGATGGAGATCTAGACCGTAGTTGTACTCGGCAGTCTCTTTTGAAATGCCCAGTCCTGCCACATCTATAGCACTGACTTGATGTATTTCGGTTACGTGGCCTATCTTCAATTGGCTCCCGGAATCTCCCTGCGGCCCGAAGAACTTCCGTTAATTTCTTCAAAATTTCGCCCATCTCAGTTAATTCGCAGCTGTTTGTCGGCTTTTCTTCCTGGATGGATACGGCCCTGATTTTTGGCTTGGGGATGTTACAGGCCGCCTCGATTTCTAGGGCTCGACTCAAAGCTTCGCTGCTGTTATCAAGTTTGGCTAGGCGTAGCATTTTCTGAGTTTCTGGATCTCTAATACCATCCACGAAATATTGGGCAGCAAGTTCCTCTTGAAATTCTTCTGTCGCTCCCGGGTAGGCCAATTGAATGAGACGTCTAATGTCTGCCTCAAATTCTTGCAGGTTTTCACCAGGCTTCTGATGTCGGGACTTAACTTGTGCCTGATAGAGCTGTCTTCTATGTTGGTCGCCAAATCGTCTCTCCAGGACAGCTACAAGTATGTCATAATTCCCCTGTTGGCTGATGGAAATTGTCTGCAGTAGTTCCAGGGCAGATCCACGAAGCGCTACCACTAGTGATGTAGCCATTTCTTCATTATTCCAACCGTTGGCAACAGCAGCGGCTTCAAATTGCCTTTTGTACATTGTCCAGGATGTTTGACCGTCATAGTGTGGAGGTTTAATATGTTGTTCTGTGCCGAATACCCTCTCGGTGGATCCTTGATTTTTTAGTCTGGAAACTTCTGCTTGTAGATTCTGAATTTCTTTCTGTACGTCTCTTACTTCTTTTTGTACAGTTACAACTTCTTTTTGTATATTGTTTACTTCTTTTTCAAATTTCTCATTTTGCCCGTCCAATATTTTCTGTAATTTTCCTTGCTCGCCTACAATTACATCCAGCATCCATTTCTGCAGCTGTTCCTGTTCTGCTTGCCTTCTACGTCCATCCTCTTTCCGATCCGCTTGCTTTTTATCTTCTTGATATATCAACCAACACTCAATGATTAACTGAACTGAACTGACTAACATTCGCCTTGGGTATGCTTATATATAATCTCCAATCTATCACGAATATTCGGGAAGTATTTCGAGGCCACTCTATATGATCTCGACGAGGCCATCGAGACAATTCCAGCGATCCTGAAACTTCGCGACCGGCCGGGCGATGTGTCATACAGATAGAGAAGCGAGGGGCACGGCGGCTAGTTCTATAGGGTAGCACAAAAACGTTCGGACGGTTGTTAGTCGTGACAATAGAAAGAAAAAAGAAAAGAAACCCTTTCATTCATTCATTCACACACAGTTAAAAAATATAATGAGAAAAAAAAAAACATTATTAAAAGCACACTTATTAACTACATAACTAAATATCTAAATGAGAGCTTCATCAAGATTTGCTGACATATACTCTTTTACTGAATAAAAGGCTTCTGAATGCAGATATATTTTAAGATCATTTCTAATTTCTTTATCTGATTTCTGCCTGAAGTTTATTGGTAGTTTATTCCAAAATCCCATGAACCACATTTCTTTTTACAAAAGTAAAATTGGGCTTATCAGTTTTAAGGTTGTTCTTGTATCTGGTATTATGTGAATGTTGTCCCCTTAAATTTTCAAATAAAACTGTATTATCATGAATAAAAGAAATGCATTCATATATAGGTATAGATAGAGTAGAAGGTTAATATTTTATAATGAACAAATAATGGCCGGCAAGATTCCTGATATGGTATAGAAAGAATAGTTCTCAAGCATTTTTTTGTGTAAAATCAGAATTCTATCTGAGTCCCTTGAATTACTCCAGAATATTATTCCATACCTGATACGGGACTGTATGTAGGCATGATATGATGAAAAGGCAGCGGCCGTACCTACCTGCTGTGTTATTAACCTCAACGCAAAACAGTATCCGGACATATTTGCCGCCACCAACCCAACATGTTCACCCCAGTCCAAACGTTGATCTATAATCACTCCAAGCAAATTTGCTGATTGTTCTGTTCTTACCTCTGTTCTTCCAATTTGTACTAAAGATTTTTTGTTTATGGTTTATAATTTGTGTTTTTTGACATTTAATAAGAGGTTATTCATTTCGAACCAGTCTTGTAACAGATTTACAGCTTGGGAAACCTCCTTTGCCTTTTGTTTGTCACAAGTTCCCATTTGTCACCATCTCCCACCTGATCTGTTGAAGTCTCCTCCATATATACAAGTCTTTGTATCATTGTTTTGTTTATTATTATGAAGTTTTTTTTAGGTTAAATAGCCTCGGTTGTCTTGTTTACTTCACTTGCTGTTGTTGGTATAACTTTATTGCTTCCATTAGGTTCTTCTCGGAATGTCCTTGGTGTTTTCCACATTTGAAAGTTCAATTTCCTGTACATGAAGGTCATGCTCCAACGTTTTTGTAGGTTGACCGCAAGATACTGCAACGATAGTTATTAAATGAGTCTCCGAAAACATCAATCTCAGGATGAGGATTCAGAAGTGCAAGGCTACGGTTAAGATGAGAATGAGAACCATAATTAGTCCTATGGCTACCAAGTGAGAAGATCTCATACTTCCTAGGAGCTCGAGATGGTATTTTAAGAGATATCTGACTGAGAAGATGAGGACAATCAATATGACCATTAATCAACATATGGGTACCGAGTGAGAACTTCTCACACTTCCTAAGAGCTCGAGATGGTATTTTTTTGAGATATCTGACTGAGAGGATGAGGACAGTCAATATGATCATTAATCAACTTATGGGTACCAAGTGAGAAGTTCTCACACTTCCTAAGACCTCGAGATGGTATTTTTGGAGATATCTGACTGAGTGGATCAGGACAGTCAATATGACCACTAATCAACTTATATACAAAACACAAGTCGCAGAGTCTTCGTCTGTCCTCAAGTGATTGAAGACAGAGGATTTGCCGGACCCCATCAAAACCATCCGCTGCACCAAGCCTGCAAGCACAACATCTTAAAAACCTACGCTGGACTCCCTCCAGTTGAGCTTTGTAGACATTGTAAAAAGGTGACCACACAATTGAAGCATACTCCAAATGGCATCTAACCTGGGAGCATTACAGTAAGCGAAGTGAGCTCACGGACAGGTCTCTGCCAATTCTGAGAATGAATCCCAACATCTGATAAGCTTTACTCGTTGTATACTTAATATGATCTCTAAAAGTGATTTCCGAATGAAGATAAATCCCCAAATCCTTAACCAAATCATGACCATTAATTTTATAAGTAGTTCTAACAGTTTTTTTCTTGTCTTTAAAAGAGCTAATGGAAAAGCACTTGTCAGCATTCAGGGACAATCCAATGATCTCCGATCAATCTGAAAAAGCTGCTAAAGGGGGATGGAGCAATGTGGAATCGCTTTCATGATCAATAATTTTAAACAATTTGAGATCATCAGCATAAAGTAAGTACACAGTTCACAAGATAACTGTGAATGTCACAAAGAAACAGGCTGAACAATAGCGGAGCACAATGGCCACCATGGGGCACACCTGAAATAGCCTCAATTATACCAGATTCAAAGTTTCTAATCTTAATCCTCAGTGTGCGCCTCACCAACATACTCTAGAGCCACCTCACCGACCGCTCATCAAAACCAATCGCTCTAAGCTTGGCAACGAGTAAATTATAGTCCACCCTGTCAAACGCCTTGGATAAGTCAGTGTAGATTGCATCAACCCGACAACCTCTCTCTAAGGCACTCAGCAGGACAGTCTCATAAGAAAGCTTGGAAATCATTGGACATCTGTTTACACATCCAGCCCAATTGATCGTGCACGAGGCCACCTAGCAACTTAGGGATAGCAGATTGTTTAGATATGCTCCTGTAATTACTTACACATTCCCTCTCCCCACATTTGAAAATAGATCATCGGAAGCTCACCCAGTTACTAAAAAAATCATTAGAAAGAAGGACATTAAAGGCTATTTTTAAGCAGGAATAAGCGTGTTATCCAATTTTGGCCCATCCCCAAGGAATCAAGGATTCGAAAAATTAAAAAATTTTGGAATTTTCGATTTTTCACGCTCATTTCGTATTTTTTTTCTTAATACGGAGTAAAAACGAAACCAAAACTGGATTATCCAATATTTTTCCATATCTCTCCTATTGGAGCTGGCATTATTAAGGCTGCAGTTCAACGTGTCGGACGCTTTTGCTACATCAAAAAATAGACCAGTAACTACGTTATTCATTCAGATTCGGCTACTTTTGAACTAAGTATTGAAATTTAAATATATTTTTGAGAATTTATTTATGTTATATTGGATCGCTACTAAAGCTAATTATGCTAACGTTTCCGTATTTAAGAAATAAGTACTACTAATATTGCGCTCCTACGAACACCTGATGCCTAAACAAAAGGCAAAGAAAATGTTTATAAAGCTGATGAGTGGGCATTATATTATTAAAAGTAGTTCAAGCGTATATTTTTAGCTTTAACGGCAACGGAATAAGACTTGGCGCTCTCTGTCATTAACCTTTCGTGCGAAATCGTTTCTCAGACCGATTTCTTGAGATAATCGTGCGAATTGCAGATCAGGCAGGCAGGCTCAAGGCAACGTGAACTTTTACTAGATATCGAATTGTTTATGTATTATTTATTGCTATGTGCGCTAGCTATTTTACACGATCATAAATAGTTCGAAATTGTACCTACTTGTATATCCTGTAGTTGGCAACGTTTCCTAGGCAGTACATTTTTAATTATGAGCCAACCCTCCCCAGTCTCCCCTTCCTAAATGTTAGGCACTTTGCTCGACTCTAAATTCTAATAGAGACATTTAATGTTTTTGGAGGTTACGCTGGTTCGAAACAATTAAAACGTTTCGATCAGGCAGTTGGCAAACCGAAACTAACACTACCTCTAAGTAGATCACACAAGGAAAGTACTCAAACATTTCCCAAGAAGCCAACACCGCCCCATAAAAATCAGCATTGGTATTGAAATATCAGTTACAAAATTTATCAATAAACCCAGATGGAACTTTAAGAAAGCTAATTGGTCACAGTATACCCAGGAGGTGGAGAGTAGTTTGCGCTGGATACCTTCGAAAGCAGAAAATTATAAAAGGTTTGTGGGAATTCTTATTGGTGCAGCTGAACGGAATATCCCGAGGGGAGTAAGACAATATTATGTGCCAGGCTGGGACGAATCTGCCCAAACCCTCTACGCCGAAACTAGTAAACAGATCTTGGAAGAATTAAACGAAGGCAGAAAGGAGAAATGGAAAGAGTTGACCTCCCAACTGAACTGTACTCATTCTAGTGGAAAAGCTTGGACACTCCTAAGGAAAATGGGCAAGATAGCACCCTCAGAAATGGCATTACACATTAAAACGCGAGCTGAAAAAGTTCCCTTAGAACCCAACACCAAAATACAGAGAAAGCATGAGCTAAGCCAAATCGATAACAACCTACAGGACGACACCACCCTATCAGACCCCTTCAGCGCACAGGAGATAAACGAAGCCATAGAAATGCTAAAAATTAGAAAGGCAGCAGGACTGGATGGCGGATGTCCAGAATTCATAAAACATATAGGGAAGCAGGGAAGGACTTGGCTAAAAGAATTTTACACAGATGCACTGAACACCGGGCGAATTCCCCCTCAGTTTAAAATGGCACATACGTTAGCAATCCTCAAACCCGGGAAGCCTCCAGAAGATGCTTCCAGCTATCGTCCAGTCGCACTTTTGAGTGTGCGACCTACCTAATACAAGCAGTAAGAAGTTTTGCTATGCGGATGACCTAGCAATAGCCATTCAATCCAAAACATTGGATGAAGGAGAAGCTATCCTTTCTAGAGACTTGAAAACACTAAACCGATATTACAAAAAGTGGAGACTCTGTCTGAATCCATCTAAGACAGAGACATGCCCGTTCCACTTAAATAACCGATTAGCTAATCAACAGCTTAACATCAATTTTTGGCAAACAAGTGTAAAACACAATTTCTACCCTAAATATCTCGGCATTACACTAGACCGCTCACTTACGTACAAAACACATCTGGAAAATACGAGCCAGAAAGTCATTAGGAAACTGGCTGGGACCTCATGGGAAGCCGACGCATCGACCCTACGCACTGGCTGCTCTGACTTTGGTGTATCCCGTGGCTAAATATTGTGCCCCTGTGTGGCAACGGAATGCCCATACCAGGAAGATAGATGTTCACCTGAACGACTGTATGAGAATCGTCACGGGTACTCTGAAATCTACACCCATTCCTTGGCTGCATACTATCAGTAACATTCCACCACCAGAACTAAGATGGAAGGATACCACTGTAAGAGAACGGGCTAAACTACAACATCCAAACCACCAACCAAACCGCCTCAAATCCCGGAGCCCCTATGGGCTGAGGCGGAACATAACTCCCAGATCAAATCCTGGCGCAGAGCAAGTGTGGGGTCTACTATGCCATG
>MU185170.1:0-25141 GCA_016904865.1 Pissodes strobi
GGGGGGGGGGGGGGGGTATGGTATGCATATTATGACGGTGAGACATAAATTTAGAGAATAGAACCAATTCCGCGAAATGCTAAGAAACGGTACTGCTATGACGAAGCTACCTATCATGGTCTACGCGAGACCAAACTCCAGGATCTCGCTTTCCGCACAGTCTAATCAACGGTACAAAATAGTTCCTCCTGAGCATTATAAGATCCTTTACACAAATAGTGCACTATATGAAAATCGGTCTTTCCTATTGGCCGATCCGCATGGCTCTCCGCTCGCTTCGCTCGCTACGGGGGCTCAAGAAAAGGAAACTAACCAAGTGCTAACCCAAACTAACTGAAGACATACCCTAAATCAACAAAAAACGGGTTAGAAACATAATCTTAAAAAAATAATAAAAAAATCAACGGGGTTTGATCCCGGGCCCTCCAGGTGAGACCCAGTTGTCTAAACCTCTACACCACGAGAGCTAGAGCTAGAAATCGATTGCATCACGAAGATATATTGGATCGACCAATAGGAGAGGCTTCCTGCATGTATAAAATACAATTCCCATAATGCGCGTGCGGTAATACGTCACTGCTTTCCGGTCATACTTCGCTACTACCGTTGGCTCTATTATCAGTCGACGCTACTACGAGTTTACGCCGACGCGGAGGCGGTAGGCAAGGTAAGGAAACATGGCAGGTAGGTTATGTGTGAGATAGACCCTGTAAAGATAGAGCCCGGTCGGCCTGACCGGGCTCTATACTCTATCGTACTAGTGCCCTAGTCTTTGTTCCTGCCTGTTTAGCGCAATGCGGCCTGGTTTTGTTAGCTCGACGCGTGGTAGGATCGCGTCATCGGCCGGCCGTTATGTGGGGACCTCGCGCGCACCGCTTTGCGACGAGGCGAGGGTCGCGGCGTACTACCGGTACCACGCGAGAACTGTGGAAAATTGCAAACCGATTTCCTGACTTTCCGCAACGGAATATTTTATGGAATTTGATTTAGAATGTTTAAATAATTATATTTTACGAAAAAGAATGATGTTGATAGCCCGTAAAATAAGAAAGTTAACCCGGAGTTCATAACATAGCCTAAAAATATAGTAACTTCGTTACAGTATATATGCCAATGAGGAGAGTAAATTAATACGTAATATCAACATTTTAAACATCGAAATGTATGTTTTGATGTGTAAACATCTTACGCAGCGGTATGAGGATAAATCTCGAGAAAATGGACGGAAGTGTGAAAGCGGATGTGACATCAAAACCATGCGCAGCCTACTTCAGCGCTTCCTTGTATAACGTGTTCTTTCTAACACCAGAATATAGGCAACCAATTGTAAATAAGTGGTTGCCTATATTCAGGCGTCACGCGGCCTAAGGTGGCATTAGATTTTCATGTCGATGATGTTGATACGAGGATATGTTTACACATCAGTATCTCGAGTACTGACAGACTCGGCCAATTTTTTTATTCAATTATTAGTTCTGAAAAAACTTATTTAGTTCTGTTCTAAATTTTTGAACATATTTCCGTTTTTGGCCTAACTGTAGGTAGGATCTACCTACAGTAATGCTCAAAAATTTAGAAAACAGAACAAAAATCAGATTCAGACTTTAAAACCTGGCTAGCGTCTGGAAAAGAGATACTGAGGATTATTGCAAACTCGTCCATAAGAATACAACAACAACAACATACAACTTGCTAATATACTTAATCATTTAATGTGTTGACTTTTTTATTTTACAATATACCCTTAAATTTTAAAATTGTGTTAATTTTTCCTTTAACCAAATAACGAAATTAATTATAAATTTTAATGGTTTTTAATTTTTCTTGTAGAATATTAAAGCGCCAGATTTATAATAATATACTGAAATAAAATCTTGCTACACGTTTTGGCGTGCGACCAGACGAAATTATGACGTCATATTATGATTCCTAGCGTCTTCAATCCTAAATTTACCATTTTGTATGCGCCGAATCTACCGCTTTGGCCATTGTAGATCTGGCAGCACTGTTATCAGGGCTGTCGGATGGATATTTTGCGTGCCACTGTAGAAATAATTTAATTAGGATATATCTAAATGCACATCAGGATTATAGCTTGAAAGGAATCCCAAAAAAATGATGCTTTATACCGCATTATTCGCGTGTTTCATATTTAAAAGTAAGAAGAATTATAGACAAAACATTAGTCGTTGTTCTTTATTACCTCTCATTTACCTCCATGACAACCTGATTCCAACTTGAATTTCCTACGTACGTTAAATGAAAAACTTCTACACACATTTTGAAGGGCAATTAAATGAAATGGCCGAATAAATTCAAATTAAACAAACACCTGTTTGGCGCTACTCCGGATTGTTTCTAATTTCGCCCTAAAGGGCTTTTATTTAATCCTACAAACAAAGGAATGCAATCATGCTGGAATTTTCATTATTTTCACGATTTCTTGGGTACAAAGTAAGCTCTGAAGCAAACAGATAAGTTTAGGTCGCCTTCATAAGAATTCTAGCAATTTTCAAGCACTATTTAGCTTATGAGAAAAATGCTGATTTATTAGTCAATATATCTGGCTTACTCCGAAGAAATATTAGTTTGCTTCTCAATAAATAATTCTGTCGAGGGAGTTCTATATACCATATCATATTTTTGCCAGTGGGAACATTTTTCTTCATCAGTGTAAATTTGGATTATTTTTTGTTATAATTACATCCTTTTTTCGAAAAACGTACGTGTTTGAGCTATTTCTCTACCTAAATTAGATTTTAATTTAAAATTATAGTAGTTTTATGGACATAAAAACTGTTTAGTTCACATATATGATGACAGTTAAATATTTTAATATAACAAATATAAATTTATACTTGTTTTCACAGAAAATGAGTTTTATAAATAACACTACCCACTAGCAGCTTATTTTAAAATATCGCAAAGATAAGTCCAGGAAAACGGTTGAGCTAAAAATGCACCGACTGCAACTTTTTTTTGTAATGTTTCGCAACATTCCACAACGTCGCATGGTCAGCATTTCCAGTACCATCAAATGAGACCGGGGCGCGCACTGCATGCACCGTTGACTCGCAACGTCTTGCAACAAAATGTTGCATTGCTGAAGACTAAGCGTCAGTTTCTTCACAATATTCCTAGCCATCAGTGTGTTTTACAAGTGTTGTACTTAAAAAGCTAAAGTATGAATCATTTTTACAAATGGACAATAAAAAGAAAAAAGAGGAGAAAAAATCGATTGATATTGACACGGATAGACTGCTAGTGCTGGTCGCGGCTCGACTCCTTACCTACAACTACAACATGAAAGACCAGTATGATCACGATATTGTAAACCAAATTTGGTTCGAAATTAGAAAAGAATCTAATGTTCCAGGTATAAATTTTCTCTTTACGAAAATTTTCAGTTACAGAGTATTTAGATTAGGTTGAATGAGTAAAAATAACAATGTTCAATCAGTATAGTTGACAGATCTTTGAGAATCATTAATGTGTTCTGTCATAAAGTTCTGTCATGATATCAAACCAACAGATGAAACGAAGTAATCGTCAACATATTCTAGTACTTGCAGCACAGGAGGCTCTCGCTCTCATCATATCACACTCTTCAACGTTTATAATTTCGCCATATACATCAGTAACTATTCCTTCCTTCTTCCTAATCGTATTGGATAGCACACAGCAAAGAGCGAAATAGCATAGATAGTTCGAATATACGGATTTTTTATACATCAGTCCGAATGCGCATTCGATGATTACATTTTCCTCTTGGCTGAGATGAATAATGACCGGACAAACCGTTTCCCAAAATGTTTATTTTAACAATAAGCATCATCTGCCAAAAATACGTATGGACATAAAGGTTCGATCTCAGGATCTATTTTTCCCGACAGTGGCCACGTTTGCTCAAAACAAATCTTTCCAAAGTTCGAAGCAGCAAACATCACCGGGTCTCTCCGATTCTCCTACGTCTATAATCAAAAAATACTCTCCGCGTCAACAACTGCTTGCGGTGTTATTAAATAATAATGTTTGTAATTATAGCAAGCAGGATACTTATGATATGGTTTTATGGAGTTGGATAATTCCATAACACCCCAAACTGATCGGCAACTTTTCGCCACTTCTCTGGAGTTGGTTTTGTCTTTAAATATCTTCATTGGAGAAGGCACTTCCCATATTGCAGAACTCTTTCCTCGGCTGAAATAATCCTCCTATAATTCGTATTCTGCTTTTTTATTCTGTCATCAAATTTTTCTTTATCGTTTGTTTGCTTACGAATAAAATCAGAAATATTTTTTTGGTTAATCATGTGAAGCCATAATCAATTTTCTCTTTGATTTCCTTTATCCAATAGCTCCAAAAATTGCCACAACAAAATGCTCAAAGACTACTTGCTTGATCATTTTGACCACTCAATATCAGTCAACAATTTGTCAGTTGGTATAGAATGAAGGAAGGAGGAGAGCCAAACTCTAACCAAAGAGCACTTGTAACTTTGACGAATGGTAATCATTCACTACGTTATTTACTTGCGATGGAACAAAGTTTGGCCTCAATAAAAAGCCACCTGCTTTATACTTGAATCGAATATGCAATAATTTAACAACAACAACATATTTCCCAATTTTGCATTTTGTTGTTAACTTTATTCGAACAAAATCTTTGGTTATATTCACATGGGATCCAACCTGTGATATGACTAGAGTCAAAAATAAAACTTAGTACCTAAAGAATATATTTGTACTTATCCATATCCTCACATCATTAACTTTATGGTAAATTATTAGTTTCTTAAGAGTAAAATAACGGATTTTCTAGATGAGTAGTTCAAATGGACGGCGTAATCCTTGCCAACAAAAATGCAACCTCTGGCCTTCAAAGATTTACATCAACGATGTTCGCTGAGCGACCTCGTCTCAAATAATACTCAAAAATAAGGTGCTTTTTTGGTATTTATCTATTTAATTTATTAATTTATCTAGTTATTATGAAAAATAGGTATGCTCTTTTTCAATTTCTTACGCTAACCATAAAGTAAATAATAATTTTAATTAGTTTTCAAGGATCGAGTAAACTAAAACCACATTCTTAAATATTTTAATTTTGAATGCTAAAAATATGAAATTTTACATAAGAAAACTAAAACGTAAAAATCATTGTGATTCTGAATATATATAATGAAGGGAGTGCGATTTTCCTTTATTGTAGAGATCCTGTTAATATCCGATTTGATAGTGGATAGCTGTAGTATTAGATCTGGACCAGCTTTAGTCTTTCTCGATACTAGATAAGGTTTAAGTTCTGTGTCACGTGGAAGTAATTAAATTGAAAGCTTTGTATTTAAAAGATTTTGCATGAAATACAAAGCTTTTAATTTAAATAATTTCTCGATTCTTACTTTTCTCTGAAACACAGTGGATTCTGCTTCGCACCAATCAGTGGTAACGAACTCTAAGAATTAGTCTTTAAAATTTACCCAAAAAGTAATCAGCGAACATTCTTTAAATTTTTGTTTCAGTTGACTATTTGAAGTTAATCCAATCAAATTTTTTAAGTTCAAAGTCGAGAAGTTCACGCTCCTTTCTTGTATTTAAACCGTGTTTTGAACCCATTACTTTATTTTGATCAAGAGTGAAAAGTATCCTATCATAGATTTTGTTAAATGTTGGTGTTGGGCAATATTATTCCGCCGAGCTTCATCGTCTGACATACATTAATTTTCTTTAAGGAAGAAACTATCAAATTCATTTTATTAGGGCAGCAGTCATCATAGTTCAGCTCATTGATAATCTATGTTATTTTGCTTAAAATTTTAATAATTAATTGGTATTTTGCGACGCTCTTTATCTTCTAATTTTATTTAGCCTTTTTTACCTCCGATTAGAAGAAACTGAAGGTTAATAAAGTTGAGTTAGGCAAATTTAAAATTAAAGATACATAGGACAAAACCAGCTGTCTTCGAAGCATGCAAATTAAGCCCTAGCTCAAATGCCGGTGAGTAGAGTAATAGGAGCCACCATCTTGTAAACGACACAAGTCAGAAAATGTCCAAGTTGTAAAATCGAATTCGTTTTGACTTAGGCTGCGCAGCAAAATAAAATATAAAAAATAAATTCAGCGGTCGATGCCAAAACATTACTAATAAAAAATATAAATAATAAAACCAGTAGTTAAGTCCATCCAAAACAGAAATAAATCAAAATAATCTATTTATTTGTACTTACCTTTCGGAACACTAGTACCAAAAGATAATAAATGAAACAGATAAATGGGTAGGTGAACAGAAAATCGGTTGCCATAGTTTCTTACAAAGAAAATAAAAAGTTTAGAAAAGGAATTAAACTTGTAGTCAATTAAATAAAAAAACGATTGAGTAAATATGGTACACGTAGCACTCGAATATTTAAAATTATACTTGGCGACCATATTTTATTTGGGGTAGAGATTATTTGAATACCTTACTTCGCTTAAAGAGGTATCTTAGCTATGATAATTTTGAAAACTGAATATATTTAAATAAAAAGCTGGGTAAAATTTAAAAATAGCTATCTACTCAATTAAAGTCTAAAATAAAGGAAATCTTCAGCTAACGGTTATGCAAGACGGAGTACTTATTACGTCAATTTAAAGAGACTTAACACTTAACCAACAAAACAGAAACACACAACAAAACAAAAACACAACTTTATTACGAATATTTTAGCAAAAAAACAAGGGCTTTTTTGGGTTAGACCCACATTGTGAAAACGGGCAAGTCATAGGCTCGAAATATTAATGAAAGATGTTCGTAAAGACGACATTGGTTTAGCTGGTGAAATGCGTTCCAGTTTTAATAATTTTTTACGAGTGTCAAACGAGGATTTTGAAAATTTAATACGGTTAGTGGGACCAGCCATATACAAGAAAAATACTAATTGTAGACAATCTATTCCTATAAAGGAAAGGTCTAGCCATCACCTTAAGATTTCTAGCAACCGGGGATTCTTATCACAAACTCATGTACCAGACTAGAATATCTAAACAGTCAATTTCCCAAATTGTACCCGACACATTTGAAGCTTATTTAGTAGAAATGCTAAATGCTTATATTAAGGTAAGTTTCCAATTTATTAATTATTATACAAAAAGAGTTTAAAGAGTGCAAGCGAATGAAATGAGAATAATATTTTTATTATTGTGTATACCCAATAAAAAAATTAAAGGTAGAAAATTCTTCAGTAGTAAAAACCCAAATGTTGTTAAGAGATTAATTATTATTCTTGTCCCAAACACCATATACTCTCATTGTGTTATTCATAAAGTCAAAACATGGAAGACTTGACGATGGTGGAATGTCGCTTGCAAGTGGCTCCTGATAAGTCCTATGTGGTAGAGATTGTACATTGAGTGAATCTGAGTATGCCTGAACGCTGGGTGGATTTGAATACGTATTCGAAGTCGAAGTAGAAGATGATGACGCCATCGGTAAGCGAATGTATGGTGAGAATTCCTGATATACATTAGTCGTATGAGCTGGGTGTGGTTCATTGTATCTGCCTAATTCGCATTCATATAATAAATTATTTATTATATGTTGTAAGGTTATCTGTGCAACGATCTCCCCAAATATATCAAAATCGTCAGGCTGAGCTTATCGACGTTCTTGTCGGTCCTTGTCTATTGAATTTATTATCGAATACACTTCTTCGCTTTGTTTGTCGATGGCGTTTTTTGGCACAGGCTTTTTCTTTTTTGATGTAATTGGTTTATTCGAAATTGATTCAGTTGAAGCTGGAACTTCATTTATAGCTGCAGCAAGTTCTGTATTTTCATTAATAGTAGGAATAACTTCCGTCCTTTCTTCTTCTTCACTGCTGTGTGAGTCATCAGAAATCTGAAACAAAAAAAAAAACATAAGCTACCAATAAAATTTACAAATAATATTAATAAATACAAATAAAAATATGAATAAAGAAACTCAAATTCGTTATTGCTTAATAAGAATAAAGAAATCTGCTCTCTATCTAATTATTTATTATCTTGGATTTTTCAAATAATAATCTACGATTATTTTATTGAAAACAGTTTATATAATCTATAATTCTGCTTCTTAAAAAATAATTATATATCTAGACTAGATATTTTTATTTCAGTGAATGGAAACAGATCATCGACGAGTATAATAAAACTTGAAATTTTCCATTGGGTTTTGGAGCATATTATACTTGAAGCTCCTGCACTTAGTAGAAGTGAATTTTACAATTATAAGGGTACATTCGGTATCGTTCATTTTGCAGTTGTGGACGCAAATTACAATTTTTTACACGACAACGTTAGTTGAAATAGACCCCTGAATTTTTCGAGGCTCAAAATGTACAAGGTTAGCCTACTAATACACCATACTGAGAGTCACTCAAATATATGTCAAAAAAGTTTTAGGCAACCGGGTTTAACATTAGTTCTGAATATTTGGCCTTATGCAGGATGACTCACAAAACTACGGCAATAGGTCTTGGGTACGGTTGCCATTTTATTTGTCTCATTTGCAATTAACTCAACTGTGTTAAAAAGAAGATGACCTCAAATAAAAAAAATTGTAAGCACTTTCATTAACGAGGGAAACTAATTTTCAGCAAAATTGCTCAAAATGTATTATTTCAGTCTCGTTTTGTACGTAAAAAGTAAATATGATCGCAATAGCTCAATTGTGCTAGAAAAAGAATTTACCGTATTAAAAAAGTACGTCGAAAAATATTAGGTATTGCACCATTGTATTTTGAGGGTGAAAAGGTTTCTGATACAAAATCAAGTATACGAATTCAAATAGATAATAAAATTAGGTTCTAAGTTTATAACATAAATGTATAATATTGGAGTATAAAGTATTACTAACAAACGAATTTTTCTCTTATACAACAACAATTTAACATATCGTAGCGTTGCCTAAGTAATTTTGATTACCTAGTAGGCCCAAATCAAAGGGAAATCCGAGGTTAAATCTATCAGAATGTAAAGACTTTTTTCTACTCCTATACTTTAATTGATTTATTAGACATTTATTACCAGTATCGTAATGAAGCTCATTGCGATACTGACGTTTCATTATTAAACTGGGTTATAACCAATCAAAATTCAATATCACATTGATATTCGGTCAATATCAAAGACAGTTATGAACAAGCCTAATTTAAAATATCAATTTTGATATTCACAGACAATTTATTTAGTAAATTTTAAAAGTTAAAGATTATTTTTCATTACTATGACTGGTCGTAGAAAAAATTGTGTATGAAACTCGCATTTAATGGGTATTTGCACACTCGCCTACGGCTCGTATTGGAACTCTTATGCTCATGTCTTAATAGCAATCATCAAATGCTCGTTGCATTAGAGATTATTTTCTACACCTAAATTTTAATTGATTTACACATTTTATTTATTTATTAGACATTTACTACCAGTACCATAATGAATTTCATTACAATACTAACGTTTCATTACAAAACTAGGTTATATCCAGTAAAATTACACATCAGAGTGGTACTCGATAAATATCAAAGACATTAATGATCATGACAGATTTAAAATTTGTCAATAATTTTGATAGTTCGTAGACAATTTACTTAATAAACTTAAAAAATAAAGATAATTTTTCATTATTATGACTTGTCGTAGAAAAAATAGCGTATGCAACTCACATTTAATGACTATTAAGACCCTCGCATTCGTTACGACACTTTCCTATGGCTCGTATCGTAGCTCTCATGCTTGTGTCTTAATAGCCACCATTAAATGCTCATTGCATAATATACTATCGTCGTTATAATTGATCTGAAATTGAAAATGAAGCAAAATCGCATTTTTGTGCTCACGTCCATAATTTATTTTATGGTCTAGTTTGAATAGCTCAGCAATCAAGCTAGCTGTTCAAAAATAATTGTTGAATACAACCGAAGAGCAAAGTGCATCGTTTACTGCCCCAAGTACAGAGCTGCTCGACTAACATTTAACCTCATATATTCTGGTGGGAAAGTTCTGGTGTGGAGAACGTCAAATGAGAGTTATTTAGTAGGGACGATGGCACTTCAAATGGCATTTGGGGGCGATGGTATTACAGTGTGGGCGGATGTAATGTACAACGGTAAAATAGAGCTTTTTATTACTCACCGTAAGGTAAATGCTGAAATCTACAGAGACGATATAATTATACCAATTGTAGTTCTAGGCACAGAGCTGCTCGATTAACGTGGACACATAAAGAATGGGGTTACAGAGACGATGTAATAATACCAATAGTAGTTCCATTTGCGGAAAATGATAGTGATGATCTTTTACTGCTCGTGGTTCTGCGACAACACAATATAAGAAAAGTACCCATTTCTCAAAAATCAGCAGATCTCAATATTTTTTGGGCCTAGTTGAAATTATTAGTGAAATATGTCAGGGGCTCTGGAGGAATTAGAGCAGGCAATACTAGAGGGGTGGGAAAACGTTTGGAAATTGCTGATTAGAAGGTTGATCGAAAGTATGCCAAAGCGATGCCAGGCCACGATTCGGGTAAGAGGAGTAAGAGGAGTTTTTGTTTGTTAGTTTGAATAATTCGTATTTGTTTGTCTTATTAATTCCTATTTCATTGTTAAAAAGTATTTTGTGGTTTTAGCGCTCAAGATAATCATCAATAACTAAAACACTAAATAACTTATAATCAAAACGATAAATTCCTGTGGGTCTAATTATTATAAGTATTTCAAAATCATTTGTCAAGAGATTTTTATAATAGCATTTCTTTCATTGTTGCACACCTAGTAAATGCAAATTTTGAGTTTTTTAGCAATAACAGCTAATTTGTACTTAACCTGTATTACATTAGTAGAATATAGGTGTCACATTAATTGAAGACATTCCTACCAATGTGATTTCAGCTTGAGAAGTTTTCAAATATTGAAAATTTAAAAAGTGTCAAATTTAATACCCACATTATATCAAATTCCTGAAAAATAATAACATCTCAAAACTGCGGTAACGATATCGAAAATCACGCCAACTTGTTTTATAGTTTTAGTGCATAGGTCTTGGCAATATGTATAAAAAATTAAAAATGCTCTAAAAAGTGTCACTTTGTTAAATTAGAAAATGCTTGTTTGGTTTACCACCATGTATAAACAAATTATATTATAAGAAAAAATCTCTGTGTACAGGTTGCGATAGTGGATAAAAGGAGTCTCCATATGGCGAAAGTCTCGTCTAAATATATTTTGCAGTTTTGGAGATACGTATGTCAAAAAAAAAACAACAAATTTACCTTACTCGGTTCGAATATCCAGCAGTTTAATTGCAGGATATATCAATAATTATTTATAATACAAGTGTTCAGATCTAATATGCCGATTAATTGTGCTCCTTTGTCAGCACCAGAAATATTCGAAAAGCGACCAGAGTAAATATAAAGTAATTTTATCCTAAGCAACTGGTTCAGAAACTCCTTTAGAATATTTTTATACAATGTTTACAAAACTACAGGAACTTTTCGTTAAAATTCCATCGAGTTTGTAGCCACGTAATACACAAAGGAAAACACTACGCCTTATCTTGAATTTTCCACGTTTTCTTGCATTTAAATAAATAGTCTTTGAGGATTTATTGGACCTTTTCTTTGTCGTAAGTAATGTAATACTGCTTTAACAATCCAATGGAGTGTGTATTTTTAAATTAATTATTGCTAATGACCACTAGTCACGTCTACTTTATGTCTAGTGTAATAGTTAGTCGGGCTTGGATACGCACTTTATATTCATTAGAAATCCGAAGGTAAAAAATATATTCATATTATTATACTGGCAGAAAATGTGTGCCTCTTCTCGGTATATATTGTCTAGCGCATTTTTATATGAGAATTTGTGAGTGAACTTTATATCATTTCATTGCATCATCTAAAGCATCTTATTTACGAATGAATATCGAAATATAATAATAATATCACTCTATAAAAGGAGTCTCTATTTTTGTTGATACTAGTAAGGCTAGTATTTCAATCTTTTTATTCAAATCCAGTAGAGAAAAGTTATTTTTAATAATATTGTCAACTGAATTTACGCCCCCACAGCAATTGTCAGAACTCGAACTACTAGCCATGACAGTAGAATAATAGTAGATAAATAAAAATATAAAACACTAAACAATATTACGTACACTAAACTCACAAGTTTATATGCAGCTAATTAACAAGCGTCAACGAACCGAACAAAACAAAAATAAATTCACGGCTCGACTGGAGTATAATACAGAATAATACTTATAATAGTAGTATGTAATATTCGCTCTAAAAAACGATTTACCTCCCACTTTTTCCACACAAGCTGAATTTTTCAGGACCTATAATAAATGTGTTGCATCAGCCGTAGTTTGAAGGCGAAGAGGCTGGACATTTTAATTAGGGCGTAAACCCATGACGTCTCTCATTATTTATTGTTATACCATTGTTAGTTTATTAGCAAAAAATATGGGATTCGCTCTATTACCTTGTCAATACATAAGCGAAACTTTTATAAAGAATTTTTCTTTTTCATTTAGGCCTTCCCTTTTTGTTAATTGAGTGTTATATTTAAAAATGACTAATTTTTTAATTAAATTTTTGCACGGTTGAAACCGAGATATTTACATTTAAATTTTTTTCGGCCATATGGGCTAATGCAAATTATGTTTTTTTTAATAATTATCAAAAAATACTTCCTACAAAGACCTTATTGTGCACTGGACCAAAAAATAAGTATTTTTTCCTCTATACGATGGTACCAATATCTCGATTTTTGATGATAGTGTCCTTTGGTGGAGTCTAATTTTGTATTACCTCCAGAATAAGGGTTATCTTATCATGTACTTTCATCCCTGAAAAAATCAGCTTGTGACACCATACTATATACGCAAGAATTGCAAATTATCACTAAATTAAGCTACAAAGTGCGGATCTAAATAGCGCACGGACGAGCCTTGACTTCTCGACATTCCCGACCGTTTTGCATGACGAAAATGTATCATGACGAAGATGCATTTAACAAGAGCGCCGAATACTAGCGCACGGCAGATTTAAACTAGTTGTGGTTACGGACGGAGGCCGCCGTTGGACGCTCTGCGTTTTGATCGTCGCCGTCGTGCCTCGATTTCGCTCTTATAAATAATGTATTCTGCGGCCAGTGCAGATTCAAAAATATGTAAATTCGCAAATTATAGTTAGTTTATGTTAAATTGTATGTAGTGATGATTTTATTTTTTTTTTACTTTCGAAGACAGTGCGCGCGCACGGGTGAACTTATTGACAAGCCGCCCCTGGTAAGGCTATATATAAAAAGAAGTAAAACCCTCGTGAGACAAGCGATTTCACCACACGAAAGACTAACAGCAACGTTAAGGGTTTCGAAGACTGGTAGAAGCTACAAGGATCTAGAATTTTCCCCGTTATATCTAAACAAGCACTAGGTCAAAATTTCCCTGAAACCTGTGAAACTATCTATAATGCTTTGAAAATGGATTACTTAAATGTAGGTTATTTAAATATTACACAATTTACTAGGAAGTTCAATCTACACCTTTTTTAATAAAATAAATACCAAAATATTTATTTATTGAAAATCGACATCACACAGAAAAAAAAGGTAAGTAGAAATTAACGTATTATAAAATTCGGCAAATAATGCGGCCACCGAGGCGGTTATTAGTGTTTTATTTTATTGATAATTTGAAAAAATAGTTAATAATGGATGTGTCATCGGATGTACGCTCCGTCCTCCCGGAAAACGTCATTAAGGGGCAGTGGCGAAACTGGCGTTGAAGGCATTACCGTTTGCTGATATGACATGGTTTTATTGTAGCCATAACAGGAACTTACGGAGCGGATATTACCATCCGATTCTTGTATGTCTAAAACGATTTTGTCAAGGACTCCATATCCGCTTCCAGCTTCAAGTTTTTGAGCAAATATATTTTGTTGCCTATAGACGAGTTGCCTATAGACGAGACGCCTCGAAATTTAGTTGCAAAATATTTGGCAAATAAGTTAAATCAGCCCTCATCTTTTATACATTTAATTTTTTGTGCTCTCATTTTCACAATTTCCGTTGTTTTATTATCTTCTGGAGCGATTTTCTATTTCGCGCCAAGTATTGGGAACGGGAGATATTGTCAGATGCTGATAGGCTTCTGCTATTCGAAGACGATGGTACACGTCGTGGGGTACAGGTGGTTTATGAGCTTTCAATATCAGTTTAATCAGTCTCGTTTATTTCATCCCGCACTGCTTAGGTGCTATAGATGATAAACATATCAGAATTATGCCGCCTAAAGGAAGCGGATCATATTTTTAAAATTACAAACAAACGCTCAAGTTAGTTCTCATGGCAATTGCTAATGCCAAGTGTGAATTTATGTACTGTGACATAGGTACAAATGGCCCAGTGTCAGATGGAGGAGTAGTTAATAATAATGTATTTTATGAAAAACTGTTGAATAACGAATTGAAAATACCAGAACCTCAATGTGTTACAAATTCAAGCAGAATTCTTCCATATACTTTTGTTGCCGATGAAGCTTTTGCAATGCGTAATGACCTGATGAAGTCGTACCGAAGAGGAGGATTAAATAAGGAGTGCATGATATTTAACCATCGCCTCGCCTTTCCAGAGCTCGACATGTGATTGAAAACACTTTCTGAATGTTGGCATCTAAATTTAGAATTTTCCATACAAGTATTAATTTAAAATTGGAAAACATACATGTCTTGCTGCCTGCTGCACTTTACGTAATTTGTACGCAGATGTTCTCAAACTATTACTATACGTGTAAGTTTGGACACAGAAAACTTCGAGGTAGCCTTGTTGGAACTAGGTGGGAGATGCCTTGATGCTTTTATGCATGACCCTGCACGTAGAACGAGAGGACAAATTTTAAATAGCGCTCATATAGTAATAGGGGCTTTCCAAGAGTACCTCAATAATGAGAAAGCTGTATCTTGGCAGAGCAAGTGTGTTCAACCAGGACGTGATGGAAATTATGTAAAGTTAATGATAAAATAAAAATATTGTATGCTATTCTTATCTCTTATGTCATTCCTTCAGAAGGCGTCGAAATATCTTCATCAATTGTATTTTGGCACAGATCTATATAGCTACGCAACAGATACCTCTTCCAATGCTTTTTGCGCGGGGCCAAAAATGTTCACCGGCTTTCGCGAGCGGGTGAACCAGTCGTCTAGGAATGGGTCGGTGTTGCCAAGTTATCACGTCGAACAATATTTCTGCTGACTTTTTGAACCGCTCAAATCATCGAGTTTTATTATTAATATTTATATGTCAAATTAACACAAACATATTTTTTTAGAAAAATACGATTTTAAAATTTTTTATTAAGTATGTTAGTTTATTAATGAAACGGCAATTTAAATGAACAAATTTATAATATTGATAGTAGAGTTTAAAACAAAATTAAATGGTACTCTGACATGTTGATAAACATTTCAAAAATTCCTTTCATCTTCGAAACAAAAACCTGCGTGATAATATTATTACTTAATACAAATAAGAGATATTAGAGTATAAGTTAACAAAATTTGTAATGACCTTTTTCACCGGTATTTAAGGTGAGTTTTAGCCCATGTTCAAGCACACCATTCACTGAATCTGATAATGAAGTTTAATTTGGCATAATATATCATACGATTACCAAGAACATTAGTAATACTATAATGTTATATGAAAGGTAAACTACAGTTCGCGACTTGGCAACACGGCGGGGCAAAACACGTCTAAATAGGAAAATATTTAAGTTTATTGCATTATTGGCGAGTGACACTTTTAATACCGGAGCAGGCATCTGTTGCGTAGCTATATAGATCTGTGATTTTGGGTATTTTTGAAGTTTCTTGATCATTTAAAAAGTTTAACAAGTCACAAAACCGTAAGGTTGGTTTATAAATATCTTCATAACCAGTCCCAGAGCGCAAAAATTTGTTAACTTTAACAATTTTCTTTCTATAAGTAGATGTCATGGAACTCATTTTCTTAGTAATGGTTCCTCTGTTCACTTTAGGGTTAATTTCTTTATACTTTTTTCTCTTAATATTTTGGAGGCTTGTTTTTTTTCTATCTCTATCACTATATCCTTTAGACTAAACTAGTCAGAAACAAGGAAAACTTGTATATCACTGTATTAATTCTATTAGAAAGTGTATGTGCCTTGCGAAGATCTGTTATGATTTAAAACTACGTAGTGCTCTGTACAATGACTTTGTAACCAACCTTATTCGCCAATTGCGCTTTCAGCTGATTCATATGCCTAGCTCACTCAGCCGTTGATGGTTTTATTATATTTAAAGGCGTCGTCGGTTAAAGTTTAGGGCAGTTAGAGCGGGTGCCCCTAAATTTTTACTGCACGAAATTTGTTAGACATTGTATCTGTCTGAAAATCGGATAATAAAATTTAGAAACCCTGTCAAAACAAGTAAAGATTTAGATTGAGGTTAAATTATAGCCTAAATACAGTTGCCAAAATAAACACCAGTATTACAACCAAACCGTTTATTAAAAAAATACTACTTGGATAGAACAATCTACTTTCTTAAAATTTAGAAGATTTTCTGATTACTGATGGTTTATATTATGCTAAAAGATATTTATGGAATATCACTTAAGCTGACCTATATAGGCTACAAGTGGTAATTAATGTTCAAATTACAATTTATTAATGGCTATGTTAATTAAGTTTCATCTTGACACGTTAACACTAGAAATTACAACAATAAAGTATCAATTAAACAATTTAGGCCTGGTACTCACTGCGATTAAACTTCATATCAAAAAGTAGCCCTAGTTATGGTACTTAGGAAGTTTCTGATCAATAAATTAACATTACTAATTACTATATAAAAATCTCAGCAAATTACTTCGATGCCAATTAAAGAGAGGAGTTATCTTTAAAAGAACATTTTAATATTACCCCGTTACTATTGCTTAAATAGATAACAATTTACATGTTAAAATTTGGGAATAAATATCCACTAAACTACGCTTAGCTTATTCCCTTGGCAGCTGCAATATAGAAGACTTCTAAAATGTCTCCAAAATGCTAAACTAAAAGGGATTTATTGTACAAATATATAGAAATAAATATAGCCGCACCAAATAAGGAAAATTGAGCTCAATTTACCGATATCAAGGCGAAACGTTCAATAATAAGGATTAAATAAGATAAATAAACTTTCTGCCATGGGTCTTACAGATAGGTATAATTAACTTAATATAAATGACATAACCGCCCTAATTGTACCATTTAAATTTAGATAATACCAAAAGAGAAAACGGTAAAAGAATTACAGTATATTAGAGGATTGTCTCTTATTAAAAGTTCAGCCAACTAAAACTCAGTATCTCTGGAAGTAATATTTCCAGTAGGTGCTTCTCGGCAGATTATAGCCTTTTCACTTGAAAACTTAAAGGTAGTAGCACGATAAATCAAGAACAAAGCTCAACATATTAGCTGTGCTGATTTATTATTAATTTAAATTGATCCTACCAGACTTGACGATATGTTTTGTCCTTGGTAATTAGAAGACCAAGGCAAGGTACCAGTCCGGATAGCCAGGCTACACTAAACTCTCTGTCTGGTCCAAGCTGGAGAAGACGGCTGAGCTCCTACTCAGATAAGGAAGGCCCCAAGGAAATGGTCAGTGATTCCTCAGAAAGACTCTGGTGAAAAATGGTATTTTTATAGCCCTGTTACTTAGAAGCATATCAGTCGAACCTACCTTTTAAAATAAAAGAGTTATCACACCGCTCTACACACGATGTTTAACAACAGTATAGCCGGTACTCAAACAAAAGATACGCGTTACTACGCTTTGTACTATTAACTAAAAATGCTATCTGGCAATCATTAACCAGCAGTTGAAAACTTAATTGCTATTAGACACCGTCATGGAGGAAAGTCCAAAAGAGAAGACTCGTTAATTTCAACTTCCCTCGATTTATCCTATTTTCATGCGTATCTTCAGAAGGCGCCTGCAGTCAAGCGGGTTGGAGTACTGAAATCCACTCGTAATAGTAATGTTATGATAATCGATACCACAGTTTAACGGATACACAGATAAAATTGCGATATACTATTCAGGTACAATTACAACGTTACAACTTGCAGACAGCTGAGTAAGTAAAGTAAATTTGCGTCTACACACTCAGACAAGTACCCTACAGATCACCTAAAACTGATGCACCGATCTCAGTTTTGTGGCATCGTGCTCAATGCTTGCAAAACTGTGCAGTTTTCCTGTCCACATGCAACTAGTTGACTGCGACCAAAGAATATTCTACTACGATAGAATATTCTTTGCTGCAACGTTCTGAACTGCATAAATAAAACGTAATAAAAATTGTGTGTGTGGACCTTGCTTATTAAAATTGATAAAACAAATCGAGTCACTGCCGAATAATTTGTGCTAAAAACGTTATTTCAGAAATGTCGTTTTATGGTTCCTAGTCCATAGTGTCAGAAAAACTTTAAAATACCTGTCTGTATTTCAATAATCGTTTGAGATTTAATTAGCAACTATGAAATTCTTTTATGAATCTTGTCTGCTGTGCCGCTCCTGATCACGTTCATATACCTTGATTTTGATCCGATTTACTTCGTAATTTTCATAATTGCTCGCGTTATCATGTTCAGTATTTAAAGTTCTATTATTATCTGCCACCAGATGCATATTGATTTGTCTAGGTTTCTCGGTGCTGATGACGGCATCTCTTGTTGATATCTAATTGACAAAGCCGTACTAAACAACTGATGCATTTGACACATTAATACGCCAATAATTGGGCATTCAATAACCATAATAATAATTATTATGATTCTTGGTCAAATTACTTGATGTATGACAAACAACATAAACGTAAGTTTACTTGCCAAACATTCATAAGTATAGTAACTATCCTGAAAACTATTCAAAATGAAAAGTACAATGGCAATAAAGCTGGGCTCAAAGCACTGGTGTTCTCGGTCTTGTCTACTTTAAACTTATCAAAGCTCTCAAACGAGTTGCGCAAAAAATTAATGGTATTTACTTGTCATGTTATGTGAATGATTTACTTGTGAAATTATTGGTCACTGGTGGGGTTTCTATCCTCTATCTGTAAAAATGGCACCAGTCAAAGAAATCACAATTATTGTTACACTTGGTAGGTCCATACTTGTCTATACTTCTCAAGACTCTGAAATGAACTGCTCACAAAATTGAACTTTTATTTCGCTACTATTCATTCCGTTATAAATAGGCGAACGTAAGATGACGTGGCATGTTTAATTGGTTAATTGATTAAGAAATAAATGAAGATGGAGTTGACAACTGACGTAGTGTGTGAGTTTTATATGAAAATGCAAAAGTCATATAGTTCGCAAAACATATGGACATAAAAAACGCAATGCAATCTACGATACTTGGGGAATGGAATCAAAGACAAAATATCTATTCAATGTTACATATATAACGGACAAGGAACGTTTATTGTCAATATTTCGACATCTTTTAAAAGCGAAGGCTACATAAGAACCCAAAACACGGAGGTAAGTATAATAGATCAACAATAACTATTCTGCCAGGAAATTTTTTTAATAATTTTAATTGCAAAATAACTTTCTTATTTCTTAAGCTTCACGTTCAGGTTTCCTCGATATTTTCTCAAGTGGTAAAGAAGATGGCACATCTTACTTATCTTGTCGCCACGTGCCAGACGAACTGTGATCATTCTATTCCGTAACGAAAGTGCCTGTCGGTGAATAGATAGTAGTAGAATGTTTGCTGTTTTAAAAAAAAAATGTGTAGCAAGACACAAGTCATCAAGTCATCTCTACCTTTGAGACTTTGCCTGTTCTAGTCACATAGGTGTCCTAAAAACTCGGAAAATCGATGCTAGTATTCCGAATATATTTTCAACGATAGGTGACTTTGTTGGAAGAATGAGGCATTGTTTATAATGTTCAATTGCTCATCTTGAATGGGTACAATGAATTTGACGCTCTTTTCGGTACTAAAGACTAACGAAGAAGGAATTTAAATGAGCCTATAGACTACGAAGATAAAACATTAATATTAAATAATAATTAAGATTCCTCTTTCTCTGCTTACAATAATAAACCGTTGGTCCAACCTATAAAAAATTATAGAAAACTTCCCAAAAATACCAGTAAATTATGAAAAAAGTATAGCTATTTTATCTGTCTTCACAATTCAAAGGTCATATTATATTGACTTGTTATTTCAGATTTCTTAATCAAAATAAAAGATGGTCTATATAAAATTCCCAAGCCAACATCCGATATAAGTGTTAATTTCCACCAGCGTGATCAATTCAAATTACTTTTGATTTCGAATAAATATTCAACTTTAAAACACAATTAAGATTAAATTTAAATTCTCTCGAAAAATCCAAGATACAACCCCATTGACATGAGTTTAAAGGCATTATGTACCATAAAAATTTCAACCTTGCTTTTACCAGCCAAATCAAAGAACACATTAGAACCACGGAGAATCGTCCAATTTACATCAAATATATTAGGCCCGCTCCTAGTATGAATATTGAGTTTCAACCACAAATTCAAAGATTACTCGATAACTAAATTATTGGCCCTTCGATTTCTCGCTTTTCAACACCTGTCTGGATTATCCCAAAAAAGCCTAAAACCCGAATAGTCATAGATTATCGACGCCTTAATGAAGTCGCCATAGAGGAAAAGTACCCCTTACTCCGAATCGAGGAAATACTAGACAACCTTGGAACGTATAGGTACTGTACTACACTGTATCTTGCACAAGGATTTAACTAAATCGGAATGCACTCCATGCCATCGAAAAACTACCTATACAGCAAACATGGGCCACTTTGAATATCTTCGAATGCAGGGCTTAATGATGCGCCCGCAACATTCCAACAGATAATGGATGAGCTCTTGCGTGACTATCTTTATAAAGTTTACTACGTTGGGGTTTGGAACCTTCGGCAACATGCACTAAAACGGAGTTTTATCCACAATACGGAGACAGAATTTTAGCACTCGACGCGCGTTTCGCTAACCATGTTAGCATCATCAGGAGATGATTAAAACTGAGTTTTAAGTGCTAAAATTCTGTTTCGGTTTTGTGGATAAAACTCTTTTTTAGTTTATAAAGTTTTTTTCATTTATATATATGGCATTGTCGGTTTCTTGAAATCATTATCGCAACACAATAATAAAATTCCTAAATTAAAATTGAATTCTTAATTAGTTTTAAAATTCCAATATTTTTTGAACGGAAGAATTCAGGTGTAGGGAATGATACATGAACTTTGTGTAGAATGTCAACAGCAAACATAAACTGAAATAATAATAAATATATAGGGTGTTCCATAAGAAAACAATACTTTGATCCCCTAGGACCTTTTGAGAGACACAACATAAACCATCACAGACTGATATTATAATAATCAGAAATTAGTACATCCTTACTGACATAAAATGGCGGCATTGAACAGTTATATTCATGGATTAGTAAATATTCCATTAGCACAAGAAAACATTAATAACAAACTAAACATAATAAAACAAGTTTCAGTGAATAATTAGTGCAGCTATAATAGATTCACTACTTAATAAAAAACAATACAAAAGTTTTCTAGAAATTATTTTCCCCACAAACATTAAATAAAGTAAATCGATTAAAGTTCTAAATTATATAGATAACATAATAGAAGAAGTCAGTAAATGTATGAATAAAGAAGCAATTTGTAAAGTATTCCGGACAAATAACCAAATTCGTAAATATGTTAAAACCAATAAATCTATGTAAATTAAAATGTAGTCCTCGCTCTAAAATCTATATCTGCCAAACAGGTAGGACCTTTAAAAACAGTGTAAAAGAATAGCAAAAGTCTTATTTAAATAAACACATAGATTCTAACTATACAATACATCTTAATACTGAAAATCATGTATTTGATAATAATTTTGAAATCCTTCATACCCGTGAAAAACGCAGAAAACATAACCTTAACCCCGGAAATAAACCGAGTCAAGCTGTTAGATGTTTTACTTAATGACCCAACAGACCTGAATAGATCGCCGTTATTAAATTTGGGTTAGTTTGGGTTAAACTATAATGATATCCAAAAAATTAAATGTATTATTTGTCCCTACCTCTATGTTTTATGCCAAGGGATTAACCAAGTTTATATGCTGCCTCTATCTCCCTTCGAGCCCACCAAAGCTTTTTTAAGGCACTAGCTACCACTTTTGACTCAATACAGGTCGACCACCTCAATTCAGAAACAATCGTTCTGGGAGATTTCAATGCCCATAACACCAACTGGCTCAAACGCCATAACAAGACCGACAACGAAGCCAGAGAAGCTGAAGCATTTGCCCTCAGCTGCGGGCTTACTCAAACTGTAGCCGAACCAACTCGGATCCCAGAGAGGGGCGTAAATTTGCCGCTCTCTTGGATCTTTTTCTAACCACAGATCCTGATGAGTACACAATTACAGTTGGTCCCCATTAGGTACTACCGACCACAAACCTATTACAACGGTTTGTGACCTGCCACTACTACAGAAGGATCCACCACTGTGTGTCTCGTAAAATTTGGCATTACAATGGTGCAAACTAGGAGGATCTAAGAGAGGTCTACCTAGATTCTCCTTAGCTCGACGTCGGCTTTGGCACTGACGACCCGTCGCGTCGGTCGGTTGCGAAGAGATCACGCAAGTAATCGCCTCAGGAGTGGAAGTATATATCTTAAATTCCATCAAGTTGCCGTCAAAAGGAAGGCCCTGGTTCGACAGGAGATAAGAACGAGCCGTAGGTAGGAAACAGCAAGCCTACAAGTACTGGCAGCAAAATCAGACCGCTGAAAGTTGCAATTATTTTACCGAAGCAAGAAACGAATGCAACCGTATCATTGACGAAACTAACGACAAACACAATTAAAGGACCAGGAATAAACTTTTGCTCCAGTGGCTCCAGAAATGTCTGGGCGGTAGCAAAGGCAGTAAGTAATACATTTACAAGAACGTCTCTTCCACCTTTGATGGACGAAAGCGGCGTCACGTCGACTACAGCTAAGGAAAATGCAAACATGTTTGCCAAAATGTTTTCATCGCACTTTACCTTAAACGTCCCCCAAGGTAAGAATCTCCCCACCAAATCCAACATCAATACTACTATGGCAGAAGTTAAATTTCACCACCGTGATATTCGGAAAATCCCCAAAGAGCTATACACACAAAAGACATCAGGACCAGATAAAATACCTGCCATCGTGTTAAAGAACTGCGCCAACGAACTAACACCCATTTTTTCCTGACTTTTTTCTCTGTCTAACCGAAACGGGATTTACCCATCTTCTTGGAAAGTCGCTCGACCAAACCTGTATCAAAAATCGCAAGAAATCCACGCCATCAAACTATCGTCCAATTGCCTTGTTTCCAATAACCTCTAAAGTCATGGACCATGTAATCAATCAGCAGCACCTACTCAAGTACCTAGAGACCAATAGAATAATTAGCGATAACCAATACGGCTTACGCGAACAGAGATCGACAGGATATATTATTGGCCCATGTCACTCATGTATGGAGTAGAGCAATTGAGAACTACGGAGAATCTCGAGCGATTGCGTTAGGTATTTCGGCATGACGGATTGCTCAACAAACGGCCGTTCTTCGGCCTGCCAGCATCTCTCTGCAGCTAGCTTGCCAGTTTCCTCAAGAACCGATATCTGCACGACTTCATTCAGAAGAGAGCTGTGCGACTCTTCGATGACACGGAGTTGACCC
Organism: Pissodes strobi; assembly: GCA_016904865.1. Lineage (NCBI taxonomy): Eukaryota > Metazoa > Arthropoda > Insecta > Coleoptera > Curculionidae > Pissodes > Pissodes strobi. The sequence goes on from MU185170.1 coordinate 23,829, forward strand.
GGGATCTAGATAGTCTGGAACATCGCAGAAATATGGCCAAGATTTCGCTGTTTTATAGATATTTTTACGGCAGATGTTCCAAGGATTTGGCCAGCATCATCCCGCCCTCAGCAGCGCCTGTCATACAGTCACGACAGACGGATAGAGCGCACCCGTTCGTCGTACAACTGGAAACAGCGACGTTATAGCGCTTTGCAAGGACTCCTTTGTCTGGCGCACTGCTTCATTATAAAACTCACTCCCAGGACATCTGTTTTCCCCAATTACAATCTACAACTATTTAGAAACAGTGTCATTCAACATCTTCGCACACACACCGCTCGTCGAGTGCCATAGTGCCCTTTAGTGTGTGTGCCAATGCCATAAAAAAGGAAGTCAAGTTAGTTTGAAAGCTTCTTCTTTATTCACCAGAGGACAAAATGTTGGCATCTAAGATTATTTTTCCTCCTCAAATTCTTTTATGGAACACTGACTATTTATGTTCTCTTCGATTCTTTTCTAACCATCTTTAATTGCATTACGGTTTTTATCCCAAATATTTTGCGCTTCATATTGTTCGTATTCATATCAATCGAAAAACTTAAACGTTTTATATCCACTTATTGATACAGTATAGAAGCGAAATAAGACAGAAATGTATGTACAACTCGTGTAAAGGCAACGACAAGTATCAATTTATCAAGTAAATCAATTGATTGGGGCCATTTTACCTAAAGACGTTAGAAAACTAACCGGTACTCCCCAATATCAGCTAATATTGACCAAGGGTACCGGTCGTCTGAAGCCTGCGTATTCAGAATGAGCATTACAAAAGCAATAAAGTAAGCAAATGCGTCCCGAATTTTGTAAGCGCATCCAGAAGTACGTCCAAGTCTTATACAAATTATCATCATTCTTTGACTAATACAATTTTTGCCAAAAGCCGACGGTAAATATCTAAGTGCCAAATAACTGCTCACGTAGATCAGTCACACGACTTACCAACTATTCGCAGGTACTTACTATTGTACAATATACTATTTGATATGCAAGTGTGTGCTGAGAATAAAACTCTAATATACTAAAACGGAGTTTATCTATTATACCGAAACAGAATTATTGGAATCGACACGCGTTTCGCTAACCGGAGGAAAAGGAGATGATTAAAACTATTAATAGTTTTAATCATCTTCTGATGATGCTAACATCGTTAGCGAAGCGCGCGTCGAGTGCAATAATTCTGTTTTGGCATTGCGGATAAAACTCCGTTTTAGTGCATTTTGCCGAAGGTTCCAAAGCCCAACATAGGTGGATAAATAATATAACCTTCTTTT
>MU185170.1:34835-120015 GCA_016904865.1 Pissodes strobi
TGCGTTGGATATTTCAAAGGCATTCGACAGAGTTTGGCATGACGGACTGCTCAACAAACTGCCGTCCTTGGGACTGCCCGCCTCTCTCTGCAGCTGGCTGGCCAGTTTCCTTAAGAACCGATCCCTGCATGTTGCAGTCGATGGACACATCTCGGACACATTCACCATCAACGCGGGCGTGCCTCAGGGCGCAATACTTTCACCAACTCTGTTCCTCATCTATATTAATGACCTGCTGATCGAAACGAATAATCCTGTTTACAGTTTTGCAGATGACAGTACCCTTGTCTCCCACTTTAGATCAGAAAAACCCTTACCAGCGACTGAGACTCATCACCGCAGACAGGAGCAGATTACAGCAATTAATCAAGACCTGGAGAAAGTTCAAACTTGGGGCGACCGAAATTTGGTCCAGTTCAATGCAGCAAAGACCCAAGCAGCAACGTTTACTAAGAGGGCCAATACAGCGGGCCCTGACATCATTATGGCAGGATCGACCATTCCTTCATCCTCGTCAATCGGGCTGCTGGGTGTCTCGGTCAACAGCAATATGTCATGGCATGACCATGTTGCTAACATCGTAAAATCAGCCTCTCAGAAGCTTGCTGCGTTATTTCGCAACAAAAACTCTATAAACCGCAGCAGTTGCTCTTGCTGTACAAAGCGCAAATAAGACCGTGCTTAGAATATTGCTCACATATCTGGGGTGCCGCACCAAAGCATACCCTAAAGCTGCTGGATTCCATTCAGAAGAGGGCTGTGCGTCTCGTCGGCGATCCGGAGTTGACCCGGAATCTGGATAGTCTGGAACATCGCAGACATGTGGCCGAGATGTCTCTGTTTTACAGATACTTTCACGGCAGATGTTCCCAGGATTTGGCCCGCATAATCCCGCCCCTGGCAACTCCTGTCAGACAGTCCCGACAGACGGCAGAAGCGCACCAGTTCGTCGTACAACTAGAAACACCTAGAACATCGCTTTACCAGAACTCCTTTGTCTGGCGCACTGCATCACTGTGGAACTCACTTCCAGGACATCTGTTTCCCACTAATTACAACCTACAAATATTCAAGAACCGTGTCAATCAACATCTTCGCACACACACCGCTCGTCGAGCGCCATAGGATCTCCCTTTAGTGTGTGTGCCTCTGCCATAAAAAAAAAATCTAAATTTACGGATCAATTTATTGGCTTCTAGAGTTTTTTTTTCAAACAGCCACAATCTCACAGTGAAACTTTTGCAATTTAAAGGCAACAAGAATTTTATTCATAAGAATATTTTAGAAAAAGTTTATGAAATCGTTGAATATAACAGGCAAAGGAATGTCAAAAGACGGTTAAGTAATTAATGATAATGGTACAATATGATGATTGTACTGAGACCAATTCTCTTGTTAACTCGGTACTGTATGCCTTACACCTAAACGCTCTAAACACTACAATCCGAAGTGATCACTTTGGTTTACCTAAGCTTATTACATATACGTATGCGTGCGCTAGTAGCTGCACCAATTATAAATGCAGCAAAAATAATATTAATTAATAGAGGCCACAACAATAATTAAATCAATCGACTCGATGAATGAATAAAAAAAAGAATAAAATTATTGACAGCTATCTTAAAGCTTGACTGTCAATACTTGACTTATATTTGAAGATTAAGAGCGATTATATCAATTGGTCAGAAAAATATATGAATAAATAAAATTAATCTATCTTAAAGCTTGCTAAATTTATGATTAAATATTAATTAATAAATCAATCGGCAAGCAAATATTAATCAAATATATATCAATATTAATTATTAAATCAACCGGCAAGAAAAATAAAGAGATTACATTAGAACCTAGTCAACGATACCCCATTAGATCCGGCTCGTCAAGCTCAGTAGTGGAGGTAAATAGAAGTACCTCTGGTATAGGCGCCGGGCACCTGTAGCAAAACCCAGGTACTGCAATGGCACTCGATAGCCCCGATGGTAAAACTGGCAGTGGGGCAACCCGGTGGTAACACTTTCAGTGGGATAGCCTGGTGATAAAACCCTGTAATAACCCAATACTAATTAGACGAAGCCCCTCCTTACTTCAATGAAAAAAACTATAGCCCCCCTTGCATAAATATATTTTCTTTATAAAACAATTCCCCCAAAAATTATCAATGGATTTTCAATGACCATCAGCAAATAAAAAAATATATAAAAGGTACAAACAACTTGAATATAAAAAAAGGAATAGGTATGAATCCCCCTAAATAATATAAACTTCCCCATATGATCAAAACTAAAATCACATTAAAATAAAAGTTCAGATATGATAAAAGGAAGTAGGTAAAATAAAATATCTCGTGGAATGCAAAATAAATGGTGGTCAATGTAAAAAAAGGTTAACACAGATAAGGCAATTAAATCGTTAAATTAGACAAAAAATCCTTAGCAATAATTACCTCTCTTGAGTCGGAGGTTTGCTGGAGAATCAACGGCCTTGGTCTTGTAAGATGAGCCCAGAAAGCCTCTAGAAATAATGAAAAATAACCCATAGCGTCATGGCGTCTATGTGTTTTTCAAGCAATAAAAAAATAATTCTAGAAAAAGCTTACCTAGTGCAGTACGAATATCCCAATAACTTGGTAGTGACAAGCACCGATTAGGGACTCACTTCTAGATCCCCTAGAAGAGTAGTATTAACACAATACAGAAAATTGAGTCCACTATGACTGCACTAAAGCAAAATGTTTCCTCTAACACCTATGGGTATTTCTAGAAGAACCCTCTATCCGTTTCAGTCAATTTGTCTTCCACGAAATTAGAGGAAAAAAACATCGAATCAGGAAGAAAACATTGTAGGGCCGAGAAATGCCTAAGGATTCTAATGATTCAAGACGAGGAATAATTCTGAGATAATAACCGACATAGTTCTCGTTTATTATGGTTGTAAAACGACGGCGGAAGCCACAAGGAGCTAAAATTAAACTTTTCAAGAAATACTAGGAAATATTCCTAAACGAAATAATAAACCTTTAGAAATCCAAATCGAAAGCAACAATTATGGGAAGATAGCCCATTCCTACTACTCGGAACTACAAACCGAATATTACAAAAATTGCAGCCTGCCGTCGCGTGGGAGGATAAACATGAGATGCCCAGGCAAATCAGAGGTCTTAAAAATGTATCAGAAGTTATCAGCCGGTGACTTGAATTAAAGCAAATCAGGGGTTCCAAAAAGCTATGAAATGTTTAAACCGAAAGTAGAATATGAATTATTAACCAAATTCTTAAAAATATAGAACGGCCAGCAAATATAATTAATGTAATATAAATTTGCAAAGTTATACTAATAACATAATATCTTATTTTAGTGGTTTGATCAAACCTAAGCGATCTGTGTCTCGCTTATCAACTAAAATAAATATAGTCACGAAGTGCCTGAGTGCAACGTAAGGGCAAGGAATGATCAAAATAGCTACTCAAGGCCACAACAGTGTTATAAAAGCTAGCACAAATATATCACTAGCCTATATGTAGAATAAAATTAATTTGCATTAATAAATACGGCAACCTTAAGATTATTGACAACAAATCGAATAAATAAATTGGGAATTAATTTACCGAAGAGGTCAATACTTAATAATGTCTACCGCAAAATATAGCATCTTTTGTTGCTGAATGCAGCATATAAAATGGACTGTAAAATCTTTTACTCTGGCCAAATCAGACTGTTACAGGCGTTAAAAAAAATTAAGCAAGGGAAATATATTTTCGACTCTATTTAACTTTATAAACACCTTAGTCAGCGTCCATGCTTCGAAAAATATACAGCATCTCAAGAATTATAATATAGTGCCAAATGGAAAATCACGCATATTAAAAATTAGAAACGTAAGTATTATTGAACTGTGATTTTTATTGTGCTTAAAGCAACTTTATTAATCATTTAAGTAGAGAAAGGACCATTTTCGTTGACAACTGAACCATTGTAACAACCATACACTTCATTTCAATGACGTAAAGATGCTATTCAAGATGCTATACCTATATAGAAATTGCAGAGTTTCTAGAATATCAGTAAACTTAGTGATCTTCTAATTTTTCAACCAACACCATTATTTAGAATTATCTATTCTGGTTGCTTTAAAATATTCGTAACGAATTGTTGGCGCAGCAAAACTCTCTAGCGAGTAATAGACACCCTACCGTTTTCAAAGGAAAATCTACCCGCTACTTTGTAATGCTTTCTACCGTCACATAGCGTCAACATCTAGCAGCATGACTCATCCATAATAAATCTAACGTGATCACTCTTCCTTCCACACCCAGACATGTTGGCTGTAGTGAGAGCCGAGTGGAAAATTTTTGTCTGTAAAACGCCATAAATTAGATCTTCTATCCCACGCGTTTTTGGAGCTTTAGCCTGTACCTTTATATTAGTTTTGGTTCGTTGCTAGTTTGGTGCCTAGACTCTGCTCCTCTACTGGGATTTATCGCTGTTTTGCCAGGTGAGTTACTTTTGATTTTTTTTAGTGTGGCAATTTTACGATTTCACGTCTCTACATGCATGGTTGCTAAAATCTCTTTAATTTTCTTTGCAGAGACTCTGTCTCGACCAACTGCTTTTGCCGTCAGCGGGTTTGGAAGAACCTATCATATGTAAAGATTAATTTTTCTGATTTTTCGTTGATGTTTTTTTTTGCCTTGAATTATAAACCAAACATTGAATATATTAATATTCTGCAGGCTTTTTTTTTAGAATTTCTCCGACCGACTTACTTCAGGCTAGCTGAAGAATTCCGTCGCCGACTGGTTTCTTTAATAGGTGAAGAATCAGTTCTTCTCTGACTGAAGATTTCCCTTGTGTTCCTGCGAGCAATTTTTGGTGTCTATTGATTGTGAACCGTTGGAACCCTCAGATCAGATCAGCGGATCAAACTAATCGTGAGAGATTTAGCTTTTAAATAAATGTCTATATTTAATTGCTGGTTAATTTGTACTGGGTTAGTTAGCCTTTGAAATCTTAGCTTTGTTCTCAATCTTGCGAACATAATTTTAACTTAAGCAAGATATATTTCCCCGAAGAGATAATAGTTCAAAACCTTTGTTTGCCTTTGTTTTATCCCTTCCAAATTAAAACTTTAATATTGCAATATTTTTTTTGTTCAACCTAAAACGGTTAAAAGTATTTTTATAGATTTATTGACTACTTTAATCACGAATTTAGTAACACTACTTATTTTTTTTCAACGTCTTTTTTGTAATGTAACTAGACTGTAGTAATTTGGCCTTGCGTCCTAGAGGAATTGCACTTATGAACAGGACATGGTCATCAACAGGAGTTTTTAGTAACTGATTATTAATTAATGACTATCATTGTTTGCTTTATTTGTTTTATAACTGGTAATTGTTACTAGTTAATATATCCCATTTGGCCATTTATTTTACGTGATTTTCTAACCGTTTTTTTTTAAGTAATTTTATATATCGTTCATTGCGAGCTGCAATAGGTAAACGCCTTAGTTTTATTAGTCAGTCTATGATAGTTAAGGTATCCAATATCTCATTTCATATAAAGATTAGCTAAACTCTCTTTTAACTTTAACTGAATGGTTGTCTTTTGCAATTTTAAGTATAACTAATTTTTTTTTTAAATTTAGTAGTACCGTTATAAATTTTAAGTAACACAGAGTACCGTGGGAACCGTTATAATTAATCTTCCTTTTTTCCATGTTAATTTGCTTGGTGTAACAAACCAACCTACAATCTTATGATAATAAATCGATTTTTCTGTTCACCGCTCTGCCTGTTTCATTTCTTTACCTTTAGTATTAGTGCTCCAAAAGGGGAAGTAAGTAGTAAATATAATTGATTTGAATTGTTAAGGCTCAATATTAAATCATTTTGAGTCGAATTTGACTTCTAGTTTCATTGTTTATTTTTTTATTTGTAAATTTCTGGTGTCTACCGCTGATTTAATTATTTATATTTTATTTTATCGTAAAGCCTAAAATAAAACGAGCTTAATATCAAAATTTTGTGATTTTTTTACTTGTGCCGACGAAAAGTTGGTGACGCCTATTTATAAACAAACCTCCCCTCCTCTCAAGGATTTGAGCTAATTTGCACGCTTCGACGGCAGCTCGTTCTGGCGTACGCATCGTTAGTTATACATTTTCTGAACTTAACTTTCCTTTTTGTTTTTGTTATAACTTTGTTCATTCTCATTTTCTTCTATGCTGGAATGAAACTAACATCTAAGATTATAGGAGAAAAATCGTAGTAATCTGATTATATTTGTAAAATATTCGCAAATATATAATTATTGTCGATCATGATTCTTAGAATCCAAGGGTTTTTCAGAATTTCAGAACAGAATATATTTAAGGCCGGCTCTGAAACTGTTACTCAATCCTCATTCACTATTCCGTCTAGCTAGCAATCCGCATCCTTAGACATCACCAATGCCTATGACATATTCTGGAAACAAAATATTTTAATACAACTGGAAATAATTGGTTTTCAAAGGCCTATTCCTTCTTTTATATCTGACTTTATTTCCTACTGCCCCTTCGCAGTTCGCCTGTATACCTACATCCCTAATCTAATTCACATTCCCTTGAGAATAGGATCAAACAGGGCTTCGTTTTAAGTTCAAATTTTGTCGGATATGCCACACCCACGCGCTATGCGTAATTTGTTGACAGTTTACTCTTAAACCTTCATCGTCAATTATTAGGCAATTACATTATTTTTTATTAAATAAAGTAGTTAGGGGGTTATATACAATTGGCTACTTTTTCTCAGCCACCAAAGTCTCAGTCGTTAATTTCTGAAGGAAGCGCAGGTTCCGATTTTAAACTATCTAGAAATACATGACTTCGTTATTCCTGTGTAAAGGAACTGGGACTTATTTCCTATGTAAGAGAATTTCAAAGTACTGGGGCTTATTTTCGACAGCAAACTAAAGCAAGAGGACAATTTTAGCATCTTGTTTTATTCATCTCACTTTTCTTGGAATTCCAACTCGCATACCCTGCCAAAACTTTATGGAGCACACACTCTAATAGTTAAGCCTGGGAGTATCCAGGCTTAACTATTAAAGTTTTGTTTACGATTCGGCCAGAACTTCAGATATTAATAATACCTTAGGCCAAAGAATATTCTAACTAGAATATTCTTTGCTTAGGCCCAATTTAACATCAGACATACGGCTGTGATCACATTCCAATCATCTTAAGTTCTTCCATTGAATTATTGGACAAGTTTAAAATATTTAAAATTGGTTTCATGGACTGCAATCAAAAATATGTTGAGCAAAATAAAAATTCCATAGAACCGGCATCCAAAGAACGCGTAGCTCATTTAAGGTATGGTAGGACATAAAAGTCAAGTATTGCCGAGTACGCTTTTGAAAACAATCACAGAATAATAATTTAAAATTAGTTGATAGTATATCCGACAGGAGATTGTCAGACGCCTACAGAAGTATGGATTTTATTAAATTTAAGAAAAGTTTGGTTAGTATGGGATTTATTACAATGTAAGAATATTTTAAATAGAGATAAAGGACCTATCCCGTATAGTCCATTGTACTGATTGAGCGAACGTAACTATAAGAGAGTTTCTAAGATTTGGTTCTTGTAGCTTCGCTTGATTAAGCAAATAGTTATTATAAATAATAGGGTAGCGTAGATTATAATGTTAATTTTAATCTTCTCCTGATGATGCTAACATGGTTCGAAAAATGCGTGTCGAGTGTAAAAAGTGTATTTGGGAATTATGGATAAAGCAGTATTGTAGTTTAATTTAAGAGAAAAAGTCAATAAAGTTTAGACCGAAAGCATTGAGAATTTATTTATACACTTATCATCTCAGTTCCTTCTTAAGCCTATCTGGTTCATCTTTATTGTAACAAAAACGGCTTTCTGATTTTCTAAACAGATTTTTGCTATCACTGGATCTACGACATTCTCATCCAAATCAACAGTCTGATTCTCGCGGCCCCATGGTTTAAAATAACATTTTTATTGGACTAATCCAATCCTGCTTTAAATTTGCTAGTGAGTCCAATACACATTTTTTTAAAGAATTTTTTTCTCTTGCTTGATTACCTAAATCTTTGGTATTTACCAATGTCTGATTTATCTTTATGATCTTTTTTGAAGCACTCAGGATCTGCCCCAAAGTTGGCCGCCATTTGTTGGATGCCATAGGTCATTTTTTGAAAATCGATAGTTCGCGTTTTTAATAGCATGACTTCTCGTTGTCATTGGGCACTACCAATTCCTCCAATAGAACACTTTTGTCAAATTTATTTTTGAGTTTATTCTGGTAGAAGACTTTAAAATCGCGGTATCGACGTTACTCTAGATCTTACAAGTAACCAAGATGCATTGCGAAACAATGGGTTATCTTGAACAGTGAAATGTTCCAAAAAGCTCGAACAACATTTATTAAGAAAAATATTGTGTATGGTCGGAAAAATAATTTTTATTATCATCTGTATATTTCACTCAAATCGTAGTTTGTAATCATAGTGTCGACCGGGTAAAATGTCTCTTGTTTTAATGCAGCCATCTGCATTCACTCAAAATAAACTGAAAGAAAATTAAAAAATTCTTTGTCTAAAAGACACAATTTGGAATTTGATCAGATGGAATAATTAATCAAGGGAAAGCTTCTAGTTTGTGTAGACAAATAGCACACGATAAAAATAAAATAAGAGTTAAATGCAGAGATTTGCTATAAGATGTCTGTAAAGACAAATAATATAAAACAAGAGTAAGGACTAATAAAGAGACGGTTGCCTCTCAACTTTTATTTTATCATTATGTGAAATTGCAGCGATTGAACTTTTCCGAGGTTTGACAGTATCAGGGATTTTAATCATTGAAAATGTTTCTCATAGAATTGTAATGTATAAGTTTGAACATCAATATGGCTATTTCTTTTGAAAAAGTATGTGCATATAAAACGACGTGATTTCTTATGACCACTATATACCCGTGCCCTATATACATACAACAGATATATTAATGATGTTCTTTGTGTCTCGCTTGGCGGAGACGGTTATCTAACAATAAAGAAAGACTGTTCCTTCGATTTCACTGTTCAAAACCTCCCAAGATCCGCACCTAAAGCCACGCAACATACAAAGGAAATCCTTAATGCGTGCCCCGAATTCTTCTGGCTGTGCCTTTGTCAGCATTAACACGAATTGCTTTTGACAATTTAACGGGACTTTATTCTCCTCAGAGAACAGGATACAATTTTTGACTTTTCTTTGGCATTGCAAGTTACAAACATTTCAAGTCAATGTTTTTTCTTTAAGTAATGTTCAAGTATATCTTCGAATCTTTAAAGAATAAACCCCCTTACAAATAAGATTTGTGTTTCTATCCTCATTATATGAATTAAATTAAATATATACGACTAAAATGAGAATGTCTTTAATATTATAATTAATCTCACAGTATGTCAGAAAAAATTTAAGATATTAAACAAATTAGAGACAAGCAAGTAAAGGTGCAAACCATTTGTTTTGTAAATATTAAATCAAAGCAACTCTCACTTTAAGATAGTCGGCACTAACTGTTGTTAAAGTTAAGCAGTTATTTCTATCCTTATGCCGATTTGACACAATTTCCCTAAAAGTTGAGAATTTACAAATTTGATGGTGATTTAGAAAAATGTTAATTGACATATCTGAAGATTCATTTATAAAAACATGAGTTATTCAAAAGGCTGAATGGACTACTCAATGATAGATTAATAATAATAATTAAAAGTAATAGTAATTATTGATAAAGCCAAGAAACTTATATAGCTAGTGCTCAGACGATTTACCGCATTTTTGGTATAATATATACTTAATTGTAATTTTTCTGGATAAAATGAAAAGTTTTGATTATTTTCGAATGTCCTAATCAGTGGTCAAACTCAAAAAATATTATACAGGATTAGGTGATGTGAAATTAGCAATTAAGCATAAACTGTTAATAATAATTATTGAATATATTTTGCAGCGTCAATAATTTGTACTGCTCATTCAATAAAATTATATAGGTCTAGCATTATTCAAGTTACCTAAACCGTTGTTATTTTATTTTTTAAGCGTTTATTCAGCATCGTAAGTAGTCCGGCTCCAACAAACAACCGAATATGCGATTCGCACCTCAATAAAATTTTTTTGCATTTGGAATCAAATACGTTTAATAATTCATAATTTATGCCAAACGTATTTTTGTATTAATAAAGTGTTAATTTTTATTTCGAGTGTCGTCGTTTAGTGTCACAAATTACAACAGGTTATGGGTCCAGACACCGTGTTTGCCTAGACTAATGACAATAAAGTGCAACAATTTAGTGTTGAAAAATTAAATGGACAAAATGATCGATCATGGAGTTATCTCGTGAAGACGTTTTTAATCAACGCAGAACTATGAGATGTTGTATCAGAGAATTTACCATCCAAAGCAGACCGGGATAACGTTTGAAAGAAGAGAAATGATAAGGCATTATCAACAAAAGCCTTGTTGGTTGAGACTAATCAACTTGTGCACATAAGGAATAAAGGTTTTGGACATGAAGCATGGAAATATCATCAAAAATCAAGTTTAACAAGTATGGTATTTTTACTGGAACAACTCTTGCAAATTTTCCTTGGAAGAAGGCGGTAACATGAAAGCATATATTGGTTCATTCCTAGATTTGCTAAACAAACTTTCTGCTTTGAGAGAAGGAACTAAAGGACAGATTTGCTGCTGGGTTATTATTGGGAAACTTGCCGGTTTTATATAGTTTTTTATTACTTTTACGCTAGAATTTGTTATGAGTAAGTTAATAGATGCGGGGAGTTTAACCAGGTTTTTTTTAGAAACACTGGTTTTTCTGGTCATTTGGTCTTATCGTTAGGCTTACCAATTTCAATCTGCCTAGAAACTAAAGGCAGTGGACAGATCACTAATAGGTATTTTTCCAGGGAAATTTAAACAATAAGCTACGATGTTCTATCGAACGAAACTTCGCATGACGTTTTTGATGCTTTCCACATGACTGATAAGTTTAATTATTGCTTTTTGTCAATTCTACTTGACACATTCGGAACTGCATTCCCAGAAAGAAAGTGCAGCTTGACTTAAGTAATATAAACTGGGTGACATATATTATCGAATTGTCCACTAAAGTTTGAAATCTTTATTGGATTTACCAAAAAAAAAAACAAAAAAGTACGATGTTTAACTAAAATATACAACAAGCAAATTAAGGAAGCTAAACGGGAATTTAATGACATATGTACCTATGTCCAATTGCCTCAATAAGATCAAAAGGGCCTGGAAACTAATTAATTCGAACATGGGAAATTCAAAGGTTTGATATGGTGTTTCGCCGTTGATGTTGGTATTGTGATACACGAGCTACTTAGTTACATATGTAATAACGATTTTTCTAATTATGTAAATTATATAAGTATCTACTATCACATATTTGTTTTAGTTCCACACGGCAGACTGACGTACTTTTTTTAAATCCACTCACTGTTGTGAAATTTATCTTGCTCTCCTTAGTGCGGCATATAACCTTCCCCTAAGCCTGATGGCATTCCTTGTTTTAATCTAAAGTAGGTAGCCTATCTACTGTGTTTTTCTCTGGAAACTATTACAAATGCATCTTTTGTTTGCAGAGCATTTCCTTCACAGTTGAAAACAGCAAAGACTACTCGATTAGTCAAGAGCGGCGAGAGATCGGACATGGGTAATTTTCTCTCCATTTCGAATCTTTCAGTATTTTCAGAGGTCGTTGAGATCCTTCTTTTAAATTATTTCAATTAATAATTATTTTTCACGTAACAATCTATTGTCTTGTACCCAGCATGGATTTTTTAAGGGCAAGCCTACTTAAACAGCTCTATTTGAATCTTTAAACCTAACATATTAACACTTAGATAACAAACGCTTCGTTGTTGGTGTATATTATAATCTCTCGAAGACATTTGACGTGGTGAATGCTCAATTTTTGGTTCCTAAATAATTGGAATTAATGGGCCGCCCCTGGACTGGCTACTATCGTAAATGACTGATGGCATATTTTCAATGGCGCTGATTAGATGGAACATGCAGCGCCACTTTTCCGTAAATATTCAATTATGTCTGTTTATTCCATTTGTTTTTTCAAGATTATAATGTTTGTTAAGCCTCAACCATGGTATTTCGATCTTATCTTCAAATTTAGCACTAGCATAAAACCCGATATGCAAACAATTTTAGCATTTCCTTTCACAATACAACAAAATTTGAGAAATCTCCTTTGCATATGGGCATAAGGCCATAATATAACGCTCTTCTAAGTAATATTAAGTCTATCAAAAACATAAATGCGATTAAAATAAAGTTGAAGTTAAATCTATTGCATAACGTGCTTTATAAACATGGCGATTTTTTAAAAGTTATCTTGGCTCTGGAGTGGGTTGCTGCTGCAAACTCTTCTGCTGTGTAATAGATTAATATACTGTACAAAATTTCTTTCTTTTTTTGGCTTGTGTTTTCTTTCTTTGTTTCACAGATATCAGTTCGTTCAACTCATATCCATGTCAAAAAATATTCAAAATGTGAATTTTAAATCTGAAAAACTTTCAGTGAAATATGGAGTTCCTCAGGATGGAGTATCTCCCCTATTTTTTTATCATTTTTGTAACGATCTAAAGCAATCTATATCGAACTCACCTCTCTTTAACATATTTCAGTTTGCCAGCGATACATCTCTTATATAACATAATTCACGGTTGAATGATCTTATGGTCAGCATCAACCATAATTCAATGAATATAACTAACTGGTGTGATCACCCAGAACGGACTGTTACTGAATCCCAAGAAATCGACTGTCGTTCGTTTCTGAAACGCCCACGGCTACATAGATTCAAGTTTAAGGTGGTATAGTCATGTTGACTACTTAAATAGAAAACTAGCTACCTCATGTTTTGTGGTTGGTGGACTGAAAGTACAAATTAGTTCCAATATTGTATTAATGAATATTTGTTCTCATGTCATGAGTCCTTTATCATATGGCATTATTGTCTGGGGTTTCTCTTCATGTGTCGAGTGAATATTTCTGTTTCAAAAACGTAAATGGCGCATTTTGAATGGCGCTGATTAGATGGAACATGCAGCGCCACTTTTCCGTAAATATTCAATTATGTCTGTTTATTCTATTTGTTTTTTCAAGATTAGAATGTTTGTTAAGCCTCACCCATGGTATTTTGATCTTATCTCCAAATTTAGCATTAGCATAAACCCGATATGCAAACAATTTTAGCATTTCCTTTTACAATACAACAACATTTGAGAAATCTCCTTTGTATATGGGCATAAGGCCATAGTATAACGCTCTTCTAATTAATATTAAAACTATCAAAAACATAAATGCGTTTAAAATAAAGTTAAAGTTAAATCTATTGCAGAACGTGCTTTATAAACATGGAGATTTTTTAAAAGTTATCTTGGCTCTGGAGTGGGTTGCTGCTGCAAATTCTTCTGCTGTTTAATAGATTAATATATTGTACAAAATTTCTTTCTTTTTTGGGTTGTGTTTTCTTTCTTTGTTCTCACAGTTTTGTTGTTTGTTGCGTTGTTATTGTATTTTTATCTATGTAAGTGACGCATCCTATGTATTGCATTGTACCTGTTGTATTGAAGGAATTAATACATAAATAAATACAGAAGACGTCAAGGATTGCTAAGGTACAGAAGAAATCAGTGATGAAAACAGAGCATAAAAGGGATAAATCAATTTCGGAAGGAAATGAGCCAAAACATTGCTATTTTTGTAAAAAGAATACCTAGTCACTACAAAAAGGAATAAGTATTTCCAATATAAAGTATTTAAAAATACCAAGTAAAGTGCAAATACTGTCATTGAGGGAAATATTGAAGAAAATGACGCATGTTTTACAGTTGAAGCATCATATTTAAGCTTGACGTCAAGGACACACGATCTCGTGGTTTATAGATTGGGGCGCGACAAGTCTGTGGTAAATTTGAAAGGTTTCTTTCACGGACTTTGACGAAAATAGGAAATGTGTGGTAATGTAGTTCAACCAACGGAAATGGGACAATCTTCCAAAATTCAAGAAATCGGTTCGGATAATATTAAATGTTCGATCGGTACGGAAGTAACAAATTTGTAAATAAATGTCTCACTATTTGTTCCGCAACTGATCTGTAACAATATCGGTTAAAAAACTGACAAGTGCGAGATATAAAGTTCACTTTAATGGTAGTGAATGTATTTTAAAGAACAGAAAAATTATGACGATTGCAAAACTCCCAATAGAACTTAGATAGGGAAATGATAAACAAGATAAAAAGTCGAACAGTGGCTATTAATTTAAATTGTATAAAGCACCGATAGGTTGGGCCTTCACTATCATCAACAGAAGATCTGATACAAATTTTTAATTCTTATTATAGTTGAGGAGGGGTGTTCGATAAAACAACAGTAACAATAATTATTGATTACATTTTGCTTTAAGAGTAAATAATTTTTTGATCCGATCGGACGAAAAGCTATACCTTTCCGATGTGTTTTCTCACCGCAAAAGTCATGATTCCGGTATATTGTATTCGTTGCTTAGCAACATGCAATAACTGTACGTACAACATTTCCGTCCTAGGCAGAGAATATAACATTTCCGGCTTAGGATGGGAATATAACATTTCTGTCCTATTTAAACACCTTGTTTGTCAGATCTGACGTTTATAAAAAGCAAGATTTAGCTGTGGTTTCCGTAGTTACGTAATAAAGTCCAAGCTCGCTCGATTCAAAACTTGTTATTATGTTGCGTTTAAATTTTAAACACCGTTTTTATTTATAGTAATATTTAGCTCTATTTTTATAAATACGTATTCTAATTAATTCCGATCGGATAAAAATAGTAAGTGCAACTCGTAGGAAAGGCACATTCCTGGATTCTTGTGTTACCATAATCGTCCAGGAATGTTTTGCTTTTCCTACACTAGTTACACAATATATTTTTTCTTCAAACGTCAGTAAATCCGTCATTACTCGACTGTGTAGGCGGCCGTGAAGTTTCATTTTTCGTCCGCCGGAGCTTTACTTTTCACTCTTTCGTCTGCGGAGGTAAAAGTGTTACCATAGCAACATAGATACAAACAAACAACAAAGCAAACGTCAACAACTCAAGAATTATTAAACTAAAATTTGTATTTATCACTCAATTTGTGCACTGCATTTCTAAAAATCACTAATTTATAGGAACAAATTGGTTATTATTTAATCGAACTTACTAAATAACTGCTTATCAATACGGAATTAAAACGCAATCGGAGACGCAATTTTAAAAAAATAATTATTGTTGACAGTGTCCACTGACAGCTTTATGTTACACTACTTATAGCAACAACCTGTGCCTATTCACCGACACCGGTCTAAGCCGCCTTGCGAACCCACTTATCTTTAATAAAAATTATTATTACTATTAAAAAGACACGTTTTTGCATTAATTTGTCGATATTTGAAGAAAAAACAGCATATTTTATTTGGAGGAAAAGTTACTTTTCATGGCTTGCTCTCTATTACCAGCCTCACTCCGTTCGGCTGTTAAACACAAGCGCGCCATGAAAAGTGTCACTTTTCCTCCATATAAAATAATATACTATTTTTTGCTCGTTCAATAAAATAATACAGGTCTAGCATTATTCGGTTTATCTAAACCGTCATTATTATATATTTTTTTAAAACGTGTGTTCGGCAACATCAGTTAGTCTGGATCCAACAGCACACAAATAATATGTTTTGCATCAGAAATGAAATACGGATATTTTATAATTTATACCACAAGTAATTTTATATTAACAAAGTGTTAATTATTGTTTGGAGTCTCGTTGTTTACTATCACTAATTATAACATAAACAATACTACTATTTATAAGCTTCTTCAGAAATATTATTTTGCAAATTTGATGCAAATTACCAAAAATGCATTTCACTCAAAAATTTTGAATTTTAGATTGTTGCTTTCTAGTAAAGGCTCTAATCTTTCCTGAAAAAAAATTTTTAAAGCAATTAAGATAGAATCTATGCCACTCGGCCTTCATTTATTTTTTATTTTTACAGGATTATTTCAAAACCGAAGAAGAAACGTTAAATGTAACAAAAAATATTAAAATAAAATGATAATTCTTCAACATGCAGGCCTTCAGCATTAGACATTTTTAATATTTCTGAAGTTAAAACTTCCTTAGCACGGGTGTGGTTTGAGACTCGATAAAACGAAAAAGCGACAATAAAAAGAGATATATAGGATATAGCCTGCAAGATAATGAGACAGAACATAGATATCTCTTGTTACATGTTTGTTAAGAGTAAAAAGTGGTTCTGATCTGATCACCCAGCAACGTCGAGCGTGGTTAGTACTTGGATGGGTGACCGCTTGATTTAGTTGTATGAAGGTTTCACTTTTACCGCGTGTAAACTGCACACATTAATTTGTTTATTTTTTAATTCTGTATGGTAAAATAAAAAAAAATTAAGTTAAAAGTTTCTGGAAAAAAATCGCAATTTGGAAAGTTTTCTAGAGTGCGATTCCCCATCCGGAGACACGCTGTATAGCTCTTATTCACATTATCAAAACCGCAAGCCAACCAGGTTCAAACATATATGTCATTATATAGCCAGAATATTCATAAAACAGTACTGAAATTAGAAAAACCAGTTGGTATGGACATAAAATATTAAAACACCTCTCAAGAGAATATAATATAAAATTAATTTGAATTATTAGGAAAATATTTTGTGAAGTACAATTCTTTCGTTACAGCCAGAGATATGTAATCAATATCCCCAGTAACTAAATGGTCATTACATTTACTGCGCCTTCTTTACGTGTCATTCCTATAGGTTTGATGTCAATATGTCTATCCTACTTTCATTTGTTTTTATTCTACAAACTTCGATTCTTTCGGCTTTCTCCTCCGCCCCTCCTTTGATACCCCACGAATGTTTTTACCCTTGTCAAAATTACATATGGTAAGTATTACGTTATTGAAAATAGAATGGTTAAAGTTAAATAATAAAAGCTTCAATAAAGAAAAATTAAATATATTAATATTTTCCCTTGTATTTTCCTAAATTTAGTTCTAAATTCTTATGAGATACCAGCCTAATTTCGTTTGGAAGAGCCATTAAATATTTTTATCACCAAAATCTTAGTCTATACTTACACCTTCCCAGCCTTCAGTAGTTTACCACCACATTGTACATTCTCATGGGTATGAGAAGACAATTCATGCTTTTTGATATATAGAAGATTGCCTAAAATATACTAGGATAGTAGTGGAAGTATTTCCAGCGAGATATATGTATGCCTACAACACTCTCTTAATTCAAGTCCAGCTAGAATTCTAATAGCTTTACGCTGGAGCGCAAAAATACTACTAGCCTCAGCCGGATTCCCCCAAACAAGTATAATATGAGAGGTTCGAGTGGAATGCTGAGTAATACTACTTCAAGACATCGGAAGAAACACTAATAGCGAGATTGCGCAGGAGAAATAGGACTCTCCTCAATTTTCCGCGGAGTTCATTAATATGGGCACCTCATTGAAGTGTAGAGTCCAATAACACTCTCAAGAACTACGCATTCTCCAGTCCACATCACTCTTGCCGTGTGTATCTCGTATTGGAAATACGATATTTTAAGTTTTAATATTATTTAAGAGTGGTTTATTAAAAGAAATCTATTCTTTAGCTCTCAGAGCCCTCCAATATTGTCAAAAGATTATTTGCGACAAAAGGGATGGAGATGTCATCGGCGTATAGTGTATAATTTTGATATTTTCACACCTGGGAAGTCATTTAAAGGGGCTAAAAATACGGCAATATTTTCGGTATTTTTGATAAGCAAAAATTTAGATCTATAATTTCAGAGTCATTACGATTTCCTTTTTTAAAAACCCTTGTTTTTTTTAAATATAGAGGAAAGGTATTTTCCCTAATACACAGATTAATTAGTTTTGTCAAAGGACTAATAATAAGATTTTTTGACTTAAATATTCTGGTATTAAACCCAAATATATTCCTACTGTTCATACTTTTTAAGTTATTTATGACGCCACGAACATGCCTATTTGTAATTTCATAAAAGAAAAACACGTTTTCATTTTATGCAGAGGGTCCCCATCGATAGTAAATATTTTTTCATTGATGTTGCGAGCGATGCTACTAAATAAATTATTAAAAATAGAATCCGATATATTGTGCTCTTGTGAATGGTTTTGCAACTGACCTATGGCTATTTATAATATGCCTCTTAAGGATTATTCGAAGCTTGAATAATATGATAATTATTCTGAATTTTTGTACTAGGTACAGCTCTTTTATATAGAGCCTTTAAGTTTTTGCAAACATCTAAAATATCTGGTTGTTTGTATAGTTGTGCTTGTAGTTCCCTGGATTTCCTTTGTAAACCAGTATCGCTTCTGTATTTGGTCTGAACAAACAGGAAATGACTCAAGAAAATTATGTTTCAAGACATGCAGAAACATTAAAAACTTAACTCCTACATTAGTATTATCAGCTACGACAAACTTCCAGTCACATTCTGCTACCTTTTGAAATAAGAGGTTTAAACCTTTTGTGTGATGAGCCTGTATATCACTCTACATCTTGTAACTGTGTCGCACTTCCACTGTTGCTTCCAGAGTAACAGTACTCAATAATTTGATCCCTATGATTAGAAAGTCCTAATTCAGCAACCTGTGAAGAGCAATCGTCCAAACCAAAATCCATGAAAATAATGTCAAGAGAATTATCATACCATATAGGCTAAAAAGTTGTTTCTTTCAAATCAAAACAATGCATAATTGAAGATCAATTCATTAAAATTACTAGCCACAGAAACACCAATTCGTTCAAACCGTATCTTCAGTTAAATGATGGGCACCACAAAGAAATCATTCAAAACCTAAGAAAAAAATTCAAACCTGTCAGTCTTCTGTGAGAATGGAGACTTCGCCACAAGAACAACAAGACATGTGACACTAAACGCAAAGGTACATTCTATGTATGTTTTTACAAATGTGCCGTCCAATAATGGGCCAAAGGCATTAAAAAATTAAACGAGAAGAAATAATACTCCAATAGATTACCAAAATTGTTCATCATATAATATATATATCAATTGGAATTTTGAAAAATGTTTATTTTATATTTAATATAGATAAGATTATTGCTGCTATTCAAAAAAAATTGTCTTGCTAAAGCCTTAAACTTGAGCAATTTTCTATCAAAGTATAATGCACGCATTCAGAATTTCCTTATGATAATTTTTATAACTTGTTATATTTCTGCTGGTAATTTAACTCTTATATCCATAAGAACTCGATTGTTGTCAACAGAACTATTTTTATTTGCGACAAACTGTCAAAGTTAGTAAAATTATATCGCTAAAATGCCCCATTTTGGGTTATTCTCTGAAGAAGAAATTAATAAAAAAAACAAGCAGTACTCCCAAAAAGATCACCAAAAATTAAAACTTTGTATGAATGCAATTCATATCTTTTTGGTAATTAGAATGAACATGTTTGTCAAAAAACAAGCTGGAACAGAGTATATGGCAAAGTCATTATGAAATGTAACAGCAAAGTTAGTGATGGAACATTTTTTAATGAATATCGTATTAAAATAAATCGTTGGAACAATTGGAATTTAAAGCAGCCCGAGATGCTAGGAATGCAAAAAGGCATCAGCTATAAGAAGATAAAAGAAGAGAAGCTTCAACTTTTTTAACATGCAACGAGCTGAAAATGTTAGTGGATACAAGAGACAACGCACGACGGATTACAGAAGAAGGTATTCTTGTGCTATACTATGCTATGAAAGGGCCTGGAGAGGTGGAGAGGGTATAACTGTGCAAACGTCTTCTTTCAAAGATGAAACAAGTCACAGTGATCGAAAAACTGGACGCAGTGAATAGAATCTAATACTCAGTAAAACTACTCCAAGAGAATCTAAACAATGAGCTTCATCTAAATGGCTTGTTGCAAATATAAACTATTGTTCTATTAGATTGGTTTGCAAACTTTTAAAGAAACCTGGAAATATTCAAAATACTTGACTTTTCCTAACAGTCAGTACTTGTTGGAATATTAATGGCCTATAATTCAAAAATTGTCGCATCGGAAGATATTAAATATCGAAATTGACAAATAAGTAAGCAACGACAGTATGACTTGCTTTTAAAGGGAAAAATTAGTAAACCTTTAATTAAGAGCTGCACCAGTGTTGAAGTTAGCAACAAATGTGGTTTGAAGAACAAAATTTGATAAAAATAATTGGTCACTCAAGTGCTTTAAAGTTATTTGCATAGACACAGAACACTACAGAATCATCATTGATAAAATGAGCGAAAACCAAGAAGCTACTTCAGTGCCGATAAAAACTTATCCAGCTGTTTTACCTAACGCCAGTACCAACATTTCTTCAAGGTTGTCAGGAAACATAATATTATAAATCCGATGAAGTGTACTTCTTATTGCAACATTTTAAATGGTTAATTCTTTTGTTAATGTTTTCGTAATTTTGGTAAATGATGAAATATTTAGTAGGTACGGAAAAAAATATTTTTATTCGGAAAATATTCTACGAAATACCACTCATGCACTCAAAATTAACCAGATAATTCGGCAAAGGAAGGTGCTACCTAATAAAAAGAAACATGCAGTTTTCACGCAACACCGTCCTTTGCCAAATCATCGGTAATTCTGAATGCGCTAATGGTATTACTTACGGTAATAATAGTGAAATGTGGCTCGTTTATCGCCTACAAATGACGGCTTTTAATACTACACACTGCACAGGCCTTTATACTACTTCAGTAATTTATCACGGTGATTTTGTTGCAATAAATCTCAATCGAACCGAAACTTCACTCGTTACTATTAACTCATTTCCTGATTCATCCGCTGAACCAGATTGTTCGAGCTGAATACAAATAACTGTCCGAAATATTAAATCATGCAAATAATTTCGGCCTGAACTTCAATTGCAATAGGATGAACGTGACAGAAACCAATACCAATATTAAATTGTGGTAAATTAAAGTTTTCAATTAACAATAACTTCGAATGCTAGATTGGTATTATTGATTTTGATTTAAATCATTATTATATTATTGTTAATATTTAAGTATACTATATAGTAATCTTGAATATATGATTTTTCCAATGATAATTTATAGAGAATATGCTAGACACTTTTTTAATGGAAATATGTAACTTAAAATTGTTATAGATAGGACCGTTTCTGTACGTGAATTGGCACTTAGTCAAATATAATGATCCAGTGATGCTAAAATATCTACAAAGACAAATGAAATGAAAATGTTAAATATAAAAATACCACGCTCAGAACACTAAATGGGTTTTGCACACTTTCAAGTTTGTAATTTGACAAATTGGTTTAAAAATCAATAATGTCTGAGTTGTTTGGTCCATGATCTATTGAGGTTTTTATGACAAACTATTATCTATCATTAAGGATTTATAATTTATTTATGTATTATGTATTTCGGAAAAAATTAAATCAAGTTCTTGTGGTCTTCTCATATATGTGATTGTTAATCATCTTATACATCTTATAGGTATTTGTGAGTATCCTGTCTATGTCATTGTTCCGGATTCAGTGGATGATTGCAGTTATTTCAGGTCGCTGGATTTATATTTAGAAAATTAAAAATTTTACAATATTATTCACCAGACAGAACTTGCTAAAAGCAAAACGCCAAACTCCAGATTGAGTTGAATATTGCTTAAATTATTATAGCAATTAATTTAAAAAATTTAGAAAACCCCTTTCACTTAAATCACAGAAGTAAACCTTAATTTCTATTAAAAAATAAAATACTAAATATTTTAACGCAAATCTAAAAAATAAGTAAATTTGTATAGAGCGTACGTCTCAAAAATCACCACCCACTTTGAAATAGACGCATTTAAAGAAATAGCCATTTATGTAACAAATTTCGAAATGATTGTATTTTAAGCACGGGGCCCAATATCGAAAGCGAAGTTGGACAATGCGCCGAGTACTTAAAACACATCAATTTCGCAACATGTACCATAACTACAAGATTTTTTGTGAAAGCGGAACATTTGATATTTTTATGATTTTATTTGTATTTTTAAACATTTCGAAAAGTGAGCACGCAATCGTTTCTAAGGCATTGTTTAATGTCAAGGTTCTGTTAAGTTCAAATGTAGCGCAGCGCCGCATTCTCTACCAAGTTTTGCGAAAAAATCGCAAATACGTGCCTAGATAAGTACACCTCTCTAAACCCAATTGGTTTCTTACTTTTTATAGAGGAACTACCTAGTTTCCGCAGATTTCGTTACGGTATAAACAACCTGTTTAAAATCTGTTGCGTCATTTACATCCCTGCACGAAACGTCCCAGGTATTATGTTTAGTTAATTGATTACCTATGTTAATTGCCAATTTAAACCAGCCAACAGAATGAGAACTTCACTGGCGTATCTGCTTAGTTTGTAATATCCGTTTCACAAAGGTCTAAAAATAAAATTGCCTCAAACTTATTCTGTAGGAAACATTTTTAATCAAAATTTAAAACTTGCTATAAAATATGTGCTGTAATCTATACGTGCCGAAGCTCAGGAAGTCTTACTGAAAACTTTCTCAACGGTACGCGTTGAAAGTTTGTGGCTAAAAATTAAATTAAATGTATTCTGTATTATTCAATTTGGAAATGAAATCATATGCTATCTGGCAAAAGTTGTAAATATTGCTTAACTTAAAAAAAATATAAGGATAATTGACAAGATTAAAATTTTTCGGACTTTTGCATTTGGTCTCGTACAACTTTCCTCCGAATTCAGGTTCCATTCATCAAGGGCGACTTGAAAGTCTACATTTTCTTTCAGTATAACGGCTCCCCGAAATAACCTAATGACGCGACGGCGACGACCCGGCCGCTTATTCGTATCGGACGTACGAGATCGCAAATTTTATACGGCGACTGTAATGTAAATGTGCATGCTTTTCATATTTTTGGTTAATTTGAGTTAGTTTTTATTGGTTGCGCCCCCAAAGCGGGCGGAGGGCCAGGCATGAAGTGTTTAAATAATTGAAGATAACTGGGTATTCTAGCTAATAGTCAGGGGTCAATGTGTAATCCGCTTGCAAAAAAGTGAGGCAAGTATGAATCATGCACCAAAATTTTTAGAAAAATAAGTGGATTTGTTTTTTTTTTTGGTACTAAGCCTTCATGTATGTCAGAAGGGAGAAACAACCGATATTAGGGATTATGGGGTGGAAAATAAGTATCACCATTTTACATTAACGAATTGTTTTTTTTACATACGATAATTTACATAATATTTACAAAATAGTTTTCAACTATGTTAAACCTGATTTTTGGGGTTATTTGACGCTATATTTTTTTTAAAGGAATGATTTTTAACTTTTTTATTATATATTTTTTGTATACAATATGGGTGTTGCTTTCATATATCTTTGGGATGACTAACTTACTGGTATATATTATATCGCTATAGGGTTATTTGCAAAGCCCTTTAACCCTTTTGTTTATATTTATACATACATATACATACCTCTATCAGAGTTTTTAGCTTTCAAAAAAATAACCTTTTAAAATTTCAAATTTTTATTGGAATATTTTACAATTTGCAAGACTTATTTAATATTTATCAATAGTTTCCATGGAATATTTAAAAGTCCAATTCAGAATCTTCCAGTTCATCGTCATTATTACTGTCATTAGCAGTGACATTATCGCAGCTGGATGTGTTTCCAGAACATTCGCACATTTCTGTGCAAAACAAACCGCTAGACGCACATTTACAACGAAGATTGCACCTCGATTTTTGACAGGAACACTTTATATTGTTTAAAACAAAATCAGGTGCTAATGATAAATCGGATGCAATGGGTTCATATTTGCCAGTTTCCAAGGTTTGGATGAGCCAATCTATCACGACACCTTTCCATACATTGATAATGGCATCGTCTTATAGCTGGTTTTAAGGCTTCTAAAGTAGGCGGTAAGGCATCAGAAGAATTTTTTTTGAAAATTGAAAATATGAAAATGTCCACCACCTCAAGTCGGACAGTGATTCTTGGTTTTGGTTATAGAGGGAACATATAAATTGTTCAATTTTAGAAAAAACTGATTCTTGAATCTCTTCGGTTTCACCCAGGAATGCCAGAGTCTCCAGGGTATGTGTCGAAGCTACTAAGAATTTTTCCCAAAATGTAGTTTTTTATTTTCCTCTAAAAGAACCCGTTACATCTGCGCCAGACAATGCATGCAAACCGGAAGCGCTGCAACTTTTAGAGGACCTAGTTTATTGTAGATCGCCTGCAATGGAAACTCGCGGATTTTAGAACCTGTTTGTACAAAAGCTGAATCATTTGCTAAAAGAGGAAATCGCCTTATAGCTAATACTAAGACATCCGTATCAGGAGAAAAAATTGTAATTTTACTTGCCCCCTTACCAGACGCTTGTATTGCATGAAATAACATTTTTGTATCTGGTTCTTCCTGGCTGCTTTCTAAAAATGACATGTCCTGATTTTTTTTGTTAGTAATAATCTCTGATCTATATGAACAAACTACTGTGACTTGAATAGAAGTTTTTTCCACTAGTTTTTTAGATAGATACTCGGTAGTTAAGGTTTTTTACACTAGTTTTGTCAAGGACATTGTATTTTTCTGGATCTATACCCTTTTGTCTTCTAGTCCGTTCAAAAGACTTCAACGAATTTTCATTGTAGGAATCAAAAACTACATGAATTTAATTAAACATTCCATGCTTGGAAAAAATTCTGGTTACAAATGCTTCTGCAAAATCTGAAAGAAATTTCATATTGTTTAAGGACATCATTTGGACTTCTGTCATGCCGTCTATGATTGCAACAGAAGATGTTAAATTTAAGACATCACATAATCCAGAAGGTGTTTCTATAGCATATTCTATAATTTCGGCCAAATGGGACATAAGATTACTTTTTGCAGAACACTTAATTAATGATCCATCAGAATAAAATAGACAACGAGAAAGAGCAGATAAGTCATAGGTTCTGATTATACTTTTTAAATCAACATCGTCCCGACTACGACAGATAAGGACACATCTAGTAAAAATATTTTGATCTTGTCGTAATTCGATGACTCCTTGTTTGGTATTGACTTTAACTTTTTTTTTCATAGAACTACATAGTTTCAATTTTACTGTCTTTACCGGATCCCAAAAACAAGCCTCATTTGTTTTAATTCTGCTCTTAAAAAATATGTCAGCCTCGGTCTTTCCTATCTCGGACATACCTTGAACGTCATGACAAACGTCCTCACTTGCTATGCGATTGGTAATTAAATTAACCAAATTGTTATCTTCGCACTGGAAAGGATTGACGTAGTTCTCAAAAGTTTCTTTCATTGATTTAAATGCCGACGCTTGTCACTCAGAGGTGGATTTATTCCATTGGTGGTGCCTTTCTTTTTTTGTATCGGAAAGAGTGCCTATACCCGTGTCATATGTTTGATTAAGATGTGGAGCACATAAAAAGTATTAAGCAATAAATCGAAATACCCACTTCTACGGCAGCTAGGTCACTATCGGCCAAGATCCTGAGCGACAGTAAACCTAGAACTCAAGAACTAGAAGGCTTGCCTCCACTAATCAAGAAGATTTCAGCAGCCGGTCGAGGCTACAGCAATGGCCTGACTGATGGACTGATGTCGACCAGCAATAATCAAACAAACCCCTTTCAATAGCCGATCGAAACCTATCAACCACTATCGCCATTGCAAATACCGTAATCTCGAATGGAACGGTCATAGCAAAGAAGACAATGGTCTCACAATTCATCAACCCTTAACACCCATGCAAAATAGGGTCATCTAGTTTCTAATAGTCTACAAGATTGTAGCCATACTAAATGTTAGTTAGGATGTTCCAAGAGTAGAAGAATAGATATCAAGAGAACGGTTAGGGAGACGATAACTCCAGAAATTAGACTACTTCCACACTGTACTCGGAAGAAAAAAAGAAAAAGGCACTAAACGACGGAGTAAGAAGAAGTTACGAATATTATAACACGACTATAGCAGATGAAATAATTTACAAAGGCATTCAGCGAAGTTTTAAGTGAGGAAAATTTGTACCTTACAAACGAGCCCCCATGACGTGGAAGAGTTAAATACCATTGCAATGACAACAAATGAAACATTGCAACAAATGTCGACTTGAAGCCGGCCTAGGTATGGAAGAAATCGATAGTCCAATGACAGTTTGCTAAGATTAAAAGTTTTTATCCAGACACACGGCCAGCCAACACCCTCGCTCAGTGCAGCCACAAGAAAAAAACATGTAGATATTTGCGTAGCATACCTGTCAGACGACCAAGCAATTTCAAACTAGCCGACCACAGCTTTATGGGGAAATAGGCAGCCAATATTTTGAAGCTTCATGTATCAGAAAGAAGACACATACAAATCTTTCATTTCATACACCAACCGTTTCGCCACATCTTGAGCTCTATAACACGACAAACTGTTTGGCAGTAACATGGTAGCAATGTTTGTTCTTGCATGACATAACGCAAAAAAATATCAGTCTCGTTTCCATGCACGTTTTCATACTATTAGTTGCAAAACTCGCATGCTACTTATTTCACAAGTTTCATAGGCGAACGGAAAAGACGTACTTACTGCACTTATTACATAATATACTATATTTTCTTTTTACTTCATATTTTTAACCCATCTCCGTAAACTTGATGAGATTTCTTTATAAAAAAAATATATGAATTTATATTTTAACGAGAAAGAAATCTTGTTTCGAACGAAGCTTTTTAATGGATATTTAAAACTTGCTCTAGAATGCTGCAATCTGCACGTGATGCTGTTCAGGGAGCTTTGCCAAAAACTTTCCCAAGACTGCGCTTTGAAAGTTTACGGCTAAAAATTAAATTAAGCATAGGTATATACTTTACTTATTAGTCTCGAAATTAAATGTCGTATTTCGTATTGGAAGTTGTAAATATTTCTAATTTCAACAATTTCAAAGAAAACTTCATTTGTTCGGAAAATGAATCGTAGCAAGTGGTAGGCGGTAAAAATAAAAATAACAAATGACCCAAATGAACTGAATTAAACCTGAAGCAGCATTGTATTTTGTAAACAATTTGGCTGACAAATAAAATTAACAGAATATTGATATATTCACACTTCACAACAGAGCTCTATAAAAATTAGCTAAATCCATCTTCCTTTACCTACGGTTCCCTTTATTAAAGTACGCAGACTATAAATAGCTTTGAGCTTAGGGCGCCTAAATCTGCTACCTATAGTAATTTCGCTTACGTGATAACCAGTTTAATTCAAACTCCCACATAATTATTTAGCGCAATTTGATGAAATGTAAGTTTTGTTAATATGAAGCTTTCTAAATGAAAGGTGTCGGTAATTCTGAATTCAACACTTTTTTCAATATTTTAAATTAACACTGTATTGACATGAATTCAAACTTGAAGACATAATCTGGAAGCATACATATTAAGTCACCATAGGAAATCCTCATATACATCTGAATGTGTCATGCAAAACCAATAAAAGCTATTTAATTTATACAATGTATTTTATCTTTTGCTTCTTGTTGGTTTCCTTAGCTGAAATTAGTACACAGGATATAACGGGCACAATGGCGGTTATTCTTAAGCGATTTATTTTATTTCTGCATCCATATAAGGATATTTAAAAAAAAAGTTTTAATTCATTCCACGATACGAATATAAATCATTGATTCGTTTTAAATATATTATCAAATTCTATTTCGATACATACATACATACCAATTATTATCGAGACAATTTCGTGTACACATTTTCTCTATCGTTCTCTTATTAAAATTTCTGTCACAATACTGCCAATAATTTCGACAGATGCGTAGTCGTATATTCAATTCAAAATTTAATTAAAATTTAAGTTGAAGGACCACATAAAAATAATAACATATTAGATACTTTACATAGTAGTAGGGGAGCCCACGCAGCAAAACGGCGGCATTTTCGAGCGTGGTGGAAACCTATTGGACTTTGAAGAAGATTATAATAAAAAGGAAAAAGTCATATAATGCATTCATTTTTAGCGGTGGACTTGAAGCGTAGAGCCCTGCAAACTTGTTAAAAAAACTGTAATAAGAAATACTCGAACGCGTCAGATATTGATAGTATATGCGCGCCAAGTGCCCCTCATTTTTCCAGTGTGTTGATCTGACGCTCTGCCAGGTAGAAGTGAACGTACGGAAAGGTAAAACATTGGAAAAAAAAGATATGCTCGGGTGAATCAGGTATTCATAGAGTATGTTAAGTGGGCCTGAATGGAGCTGTTTATACACAGAATGGCGGCCCGGACGTAACATAAACTCGTGGTGGGTTTTTAAAAATGTAAAAAGCCGTTATGTAACAATACGCGAGCGCGACTGATTAGCACACAAACTCGTTCAGCATGATGTCCTGGCCATGCTGATCCTTAATGTGACCTTTAACGTGAGGGGTTACCTTAACCAGATGGTTTAAAACATGTTTCTGTAGACGTAAAAAACCCGTCAAACAAACGCCAGAAAACATCACGGCCAACGTCATTCCAAATATCCGAGGAATAGAGGAGATAAGGAAGGAAGCGTGTTTTGTAAGAAGTCTGCATCATTGTGCATTAATTGTGCAGTATAGTAATTATGAGATTTTATAATAATAGGTGCAAAATTATATTGCCGGCATGATAATTATTTGTTTGCTGAATGTTTTGCAACAAAAGTCAACTGATTATACTATAATTGAAAAATGTATTTTTTATTGATATTTGTGTTTATATTCAAATTTGTTCAATCATCTTCATCCGGTGACGAGTCATCGAATAGGCTCTCTCGTCGTCTTGAGCTCTTTCTTCATCTTGTATATCTGAAACAATATGTGTTATAAGTATATTATAATCTAATTTACTTTTGTTATATATTTATTGTGCCTTATACTCAACAGGTTGAATTTAAGCTGCTTTCTACAATGAATTGAATATATTTTCCCTAGGTACTAATATTTTTTGTTTCGTAATGAATGTATTATTAACAGTGCCGTAACAACATTACATCGGGCCCTGGCGCCACACTCGAATCTGGGCCCCTCTCCCTCTACAACCCAACTCACTCTCCCTCTATAATGCAATAATAAAATAAAAAAACTATATACAATAAACAAAATCAAAATATATATTTACTTATACAGAAAAACAAAAATAAAAATGTATACAAACAAACAAAAATAAAAATTAACTGGAAAACAAAACTAAATTTGTACTAATAAAAATAACACATTTAAAAATTCAGACCTTAGGTTTTCATGAGCAACAAAATAATTTAAAAATTGACTTTTCTTGACTTTTTTGTTGCAAATACGTCAATTATCTTTTCTAAATCTAATGAACGTGCTGTTTCATTTTCAATTGATAGAATTGAAAGTGCGGAAAGCATTTCTTGGCCAATTGCATTTCTTAAATAATTTTTTATTAGTTTTAACGTAGAGAATGAGCGTTCCGCAGAGGCAACAGTTACAGGTATTGTTAAAAAAATTGAACAAGCAGTGATCACTTCGGGGAAACTGGAACTAGACGATGAATTTGTTATTAATACAAATTCAAGTAATTCTTTTACCGTAGATATATTATTTAATTTAATTTCTTCAGAAAAACATTGGCGAAAAGATATACCTAAGCTCTTGAGCAAATGCCTCACCAATATCATGTTGATATTTAATTCTTAACCTCTCTGCTTCACTATATATTTCATCATCATTTAGTAATAACAATATGTCGGGCAAATTAGGCTTGAAATTATTTAGTATGGTTTCAAGCCCTTTGCGACCTCTCAGTAATTTGTGTAATTAATATGTCCAAAGTTTTATTAAATACATTAACTCTAAATGAATCTTCAGCAGTTTGGAAAACAAAACTATTTTTATTCTCATTAAATATTAGTTTGGGTTTAATAACTCTTCTTTGAGTAAATTGTTCTTTGACACCCCATTTAGATGCCATAGAAATAGCATCACTGTTTACATTTTCAAACTGGTTCCTAAGCTGAATTATTTGCTCCTTTGAATTGTTTAAAAGCTTATTACAATCGAGAATGTATTGCTGTGAATTTTGAATCATTTTTGATACAACGTTTACAGCATTTAAAATTTTGCTTTCCAAAACTACCAGAAAAACCGTTTCAAACTGTTCAAGTTTTGTGTTTAAGTTTTTAGCTTCAGTAATTTCTGTGCGATTTGTTGATGTTAAAATAATTTTTGATAATGCTTTTAATACATCAGTATACCTAAATCTAAATACCATTATAGCATCATTGCGTGATGACCAACGTGTTGGGTTTAACCTTTTTAACACTATTTTTGAACTATCTGAAAAAGTTCCGAATATGTGCCATCGTTTTATGCTGTGGCCAAAATACACATATATCTGCTCTAAAAAATCGTAAAAGTTTCTAATAACTTCAACATTTTTAACCGAATCATTTAAAACTAAGTTAAGGCTATGATCTGCACAATGAACATAAGGAGCATTTGGTACCAACCTTGTTATAACCGCTTGTACACCATTATATACTCCACTCATATTGGCGGCTCCATCATAACCTTGACCTCTAAGGTTTTGAAGGTCCAGTCCATTGTCCTTTATTTGGGCAATAATTTTGTCGGCAAGTGATTTACCAGTTTGGTCCTCCACTGGTATAAAACCAATAAAAGACTCTTTTATTTAACTAACTTATTGATCTGTTTTTCCATATCGAGTTTTCTTTTGCGCTTTGCAGCACCAGATTGGTATTTATAGGGTGCACTCAAGTTCTAATTACAAAATAAATTAACAAAAACTGAGAACAAGTTACACAAAGAATACACCAAAATTAATAAGACTCAATATTTAACTACTATGAAAAAAAAAACGTAAATAACGACTAAGAATATACTGTAAATGAGATAATTATAACAAATGCACTAAGCCCCGAGAACAATAGATTGGCACTGCCAGTCCCTGCTTCGCGATTATACCCTTACTAGAGTTCGTGCCGGGACTTCCCCAAAATTCTAAAGAGCCAAATTCACACACCACGCGCACACATACGGGCTAAGGCTTTGCCAATATTTTAGAGGCAACTTTTGGGCCTTTTTTTTATCGTCATGGGCTTAAACTTATTTTTTGCTTAAATAAACCCTAACATACATGTTTCTAAATGCTTGTTAATCAAACACTATGCCATAATTTTTTTTCATAATTCTTTTAAATTTTTACTGTGTCACAAAAATAATTTAAACGGATTGCATTTATTAAAATTACTTTTTTCTTATGAGATTAAAAATAAAAATTATTTAAAAAATAGTAAACCTCGTATTCTCGCGGGACTAAACTATAGCGTAAGGAGGCCCGGAAGGCCCGATCGATTTATTTTTTTGGGTTTCGGTTTCGGGCTCAGGTCCTGGTAAAAAAAAGTACTGAAAGTAGCGTATTCTCGGGTTTTAAGCCCCAGGTTTACATAAAGTAAAAGGGGGCCCTCCGGGCCCTGGCGCGGCCGCGCCGTCTGGCGAAATGGTAGTTACGGCGCTGATTATTAACGTATTGATTAGTAAATGTCCGCTATTATAACCACATGATCATACGCTTCCAACGAACCAGGTAAATTCTAATTTTCTTTATCAGTCCATCCGTAATCAGTCGATGATATGAAGACATATTCTCAGTTATGAACATTTTTGGAAAAAATATACATTTGGCAAAATAGCAAAAAGGTCAATTCTCAACTGTTAAAATCTCAGTAGTAAATGAAGTTAAGGTTCAAGAAGATATAGGTACCAAATTTCTTCGAATTTCATAAGGATTTTAAATATTGTGAAATATACCGAGTGTTCCATTTAAAAAATGACCAGCATTTTTGCGCGGGCTACCATGTTGTTCAGGCTTTCTTAACCCCAACGCGTGGAAATGGTCAGATCCTATTCTTTTCCACTATCCTTGAATTAATTCTTTCAAAATAAAAAAAGAAATCGGCCGCGCTCGGTAATGTCCTACGGTCGTTAGATCACGCTCAAATCGTCAGATTTTTTACTTAACTACATTTGAGCATCTAATTATTTCACCATAGCGCGCTTGAGTATTTCTGATTGCCTATGTCTTTACTAATCTGTTGGCCTGTCCTACAACCGGGTTTCTATATAAAGGGTTCGTATAAGGCGAAGGGTACTCAACAGTGTTCAAGATATCCCCAATATCTTAAAATGTCGCGCTTTGAATACGTCCAAGAAATGCCCTATTGTGCTCCCTACTACATAATAGTAATATTCTCCCAGTGATTACGCTGCAAGTCCAGCAATTTTTGTTCCCGCCTCGGCTGCCACAACGGCTTGTACACTTTCCCGTTTCCTTAGTGCCCTTCGGGAAAGAAAAAAAAGGCCACACTCGTGGCCTTTTTTTTTCTTTAGTTAAACAAAAGTATACATTTGGCTTACAAATCTCCCAACGGTATTAAATGAGTTTTAGAAGAGGACACTTCATTTTTGTGTGGGAACATACTTGTCAACAACAAGATTTGCACTAAAATTGCCTCTATTGTAGATTCGATCTTGGTCGATTTTCTAAACAAACAGAGACCGCGTGTGGATAGTATAGGTTACCATATAGTCAGTTCTAAAGTGATTTTGAAAATAAATGGAAAACCTTTAGCATTTTATAAATATTTTAACTTACATATGTTATTTTAACTTTAAAACAACTTAAACTCGTAAATGTATCAACCTCATACACTATCAGACTAATAATAGGTAAAAACTGATCATTGTAAGTAAACAATTCTAATCCTAACAAAAGCATACCTAAATATAAACTTACAGCTTAGAACGATTAAAAATTTATGTTTTCTGCTGCAGAACAACTGATTAAATATCAATACAAATAATCACTAGTGCTTCGGTCTCGACGAGACTAGTCTCGGGCTCGTCTCGTCTCGTCTCGAAATTCGAGACCGATACCCAGACGAGACTAGGTATTATAACTCGAGACCGAGACCGAGACTTCAAAGTTCGAGACCGAGAGTCTCGTCACGCCAGTCTCGTGTCTCTAGTATTGAAATAAAAATAATTTAGAAGTAGGATAGTACGAAAATAATGATTTTTTTTTTAATTATAGGTAACGTACAAAAAAATTAAAAAATATTTAAGTACACGAAAATCCAAGAAATCTCGGAAAGTATGTACGTATCTAAAGTACAGTTTAGTAGTTGCCTACCTATATTTATGAGTAACACAAAAAAATATTTTCAAAACAGGTCCAAATTATAGGTGACGTACAAAAATAAAAAATATATAAGAATCTAGAAGCACGAAATAATATTATTTCGATTTTTTAAGAATACTGATTAGATATCTACGAGTGTACATCGGGAATATCATTCAGATCACGGTATGTCTGAAAAAAAATGTCAGCGTCAGTTTAATATAGACAAATTAGCCTTTTAGAGCAAATGTCAATGATTTTTTTAATTGCAAGTTAGAACAATCCAAATCTTAAAGCTTCTCAAAAATCATAATTTCGTGGGACTCACTTCAATTTTCGATCAGTTTGCCCCACTAGTTCGAGGAGAAGAAGCAAAACAGGTTATTATTCAATATTTCTTGAATACTCCCATCATACGGTATCTTAACTAGGTACCGCAGAATTCGCCCCGGCGAATTTTGAACACAATCTTTTATAATATAATTTTCCTTCGACATTTTGTCAAGAATTTTAAAATTAAGATTTTTGTCCTCATTTAATTTTTTACTTTTTATTCTTATTAGGAGTTGGAGACATAAATGCAAGGAAGCTAAGATTATTTTTATAATTTATTGAAAATATAAACGTGTTTTTAACATAAAAACATATCACTATAAATCTAGAAGTACGAAATAATATTATTTCGAAATTTGAGGAATACAGGTATCTACGAGTGTACATCGGGAATATCCTTCAGGTCACGCTTTGTCTGAAAAAAAATGTCGGCATCAGTTTAATAAAGACAAATTATCCTTTTAGAGCAAATGTCAACGATTTTTTTAATTGCGAGTTAGAACACTCCAAAACTTAAAGCTTCTCAAAAATCGTAATTTCGTAACACTCACTTCAATTTTGGATCAGATTGCTCCAGTAGCTTGAGAAGAAGAAGCAGGTTATTAAAATTATTTATCTGAAAAAATCAAAAAAATCTAGTTATTATTCATTAACGTGGTAATATCCCAAATTAGGTCGAAGTTATAATACCGATTCTTGGAAGGTTTTCAAAAAAAAAGATTTTTTTTTAATGTGCACGAGACTCTCGGCGAGACCGAGACCAAGACGAAGACCGAGACCATAAAATGTCTAGTCTCCGCGAGATCGAGACGAGACTCGAAGACTCGAAACTTTGCGAGACAGAGACCGAGGCCTCAATAGTCTCGTCTCGTCTCGGTGAGACCGAAGCACTAATAATCACATAAAAGAATTATAAAGGTTCCTGCGGAACAATTGATTAAATAGTTGATTAGCTGATAGAACACTGAGATAATATACGAGCAATAGTACAATGCATAAATATTACCTTTATGTCCACAATGGACAACTATCTAAGATATAAGATAAAAGCTCTTTTAACATTTAGTTGTGGGCAACTATTTTTTGGCATTAGGAAACATGACACTGTATGTGTGTACAAAAGGAACTTTCTATTTACGAAGGTAACATAAAAGGACTAATGTGTAGATATGCACACATTCGCCAGGGTGCAGGGGTGCAAAAACACGCGGTAAGCGTAATACTTTTAGGATGCTTTATTTAGCGAGACTGAGACCGCCATCATTCAGACGGAGACAGACAGAGAGTTAATGGAGGCTTTATACATTATAAAGCAAATAGAAAATGCAAGTGAGACACCACAGGTAGCGATCACTTTACTTTAACCAGAGTGTGTCCGCCATTTTTCTAATGGATCGAACAGTATAAATTACGTAACAGAGTGCTGGAGACAATTTACTTTCACGGCCTAAGAGAGAATCACTACTTGTATGAAACTTTTATCGCATGTGACTTTGTCATGTTTTCTGATAGAGCCAACAACAGAGATTACCGTGACAGAGTGTCACGGAGCATACTCCTACTTGTACCCAAGGCTTAAGACGGAATGAATCATGAAAAATAAAAAGGAAAGTGAGGACGTGTGCTTGTCATCTTTGGCTCTAAAATTTACCTCCTTTCTGACATATAACTTCCGTAAATGGTAAATAACGAAAATAGAGCGAAATTATATTAAAACTTGCAGTTTCCTAATTAAAATATTAAGTTTGAGACCAACCTTCTGAAAATCTGCGTATTAGTTTTTTAGTAAATCGATTTTTATAGATTAGAATGCAAGGGTTTTATAGCGTGTCTAGAAATGGTTTCGAGATTCGGGATTAAGCTTCCGATGGTCGCTATGGGACGAACTGTGATTGGCCGGATCCATTCTTTTTGTAAAATAAGTATTTAAAAGCCGGTTGGCGTTATGACGCGCTGTGTGAATTAGATAAAGCTATTCTGGTTCCAGATTAAATGCAGGGGTCTCTTCGCTTATGCTAAAGAGATAACGCTGGCTGGTCAATGCGAGAACTTAATGGCTATATGATTGCCTTGTATTGGGATAAAGCACAGTGGCGTGAAGTATTCATTATATCATTATATTAATGAGAATTAAACCGATAGATTTACAAACGAATTGAAATGGTTTTTATGATGATTTCATTTTATAAAATATGTAATTTGCATAGTGACCACCAGGGTATTCCAAAGATATTCCTTGGAGCAACTAATTTACCTTGATTCAGTTCTTGAATCGCTTGGCATAGCTTCCTTTTAGTTTCCTTAGAGTATTGAAATGGCTTTCGCTGATTATTTATTAACTTAAATGTTCCATTCTTCAGTTTATTTGAATTTTTAAACTTCTTGAAAGAAACAGGGTTGATTAAAGCTTTTACGAGTGTAAAAATGAAGATATAAATAAGCTCGCTACAGGTCACTTTAGAATAGTTACTCCTTACTTTATCTTAATGGTTACTACCTAGTGGAAGTTAATTGTAAGCATATACCATCATGAATGTCATATTGTTTCAGTTTTCATGGGTTCCCTTTACCCATGTAGTAGTTTAATTGTATTTCTTGTCTGACGTCTGGAGTCACGTAAATTGTCACCTGGATATAACAAGTCTTGCGCCTCCATCGAGAATAAGCCGCGTTTTATTAATATACCACGTGTTGACCAGCTAGAGTTGTGTTGACCTAAACAGTTATTGATCGACCTATAGTTTATAAAAATTGTAGTTTAATTTTGAAGACTACAGGTGCGGTATATCGCATGCCTATCGCTGTCGAGTACGATGTAGTTGGATGGAGGAAAGTCACAAAACATGAGTAAGTTCGGATCTCAGATGACGACATTGTTCGAGAAATGGGTCGTTGGAGGTAGGTAGCAAATTTCATTAGTATTCGTGTTGAATGCAACTACCGTGAATTGCGCGTAGCTTTGGCATATGTATCACATGAAACATGTGGTTCATGGGGATTAACTGGTTTAAATTTTAAAGAAATTTCCGGTCAAACTTGCAAGTTAGCCTTCCTTTCACCATCTCCCCGAATGAAAATCGAAGACGGTCACTCTTCCGAAGTCGGCTATTTATGATGGCAGTGTTAGTGCCGCTGTAAAGAGTGTATTTAAAAGGTATATACTTTTAAGAAATCTTCTACTCGGCCTACATGGAATCTTAAGTAAAATCATTGAATTACTTTTTTGCTTAGTTTGGTGCCTAGCCTTAATTCCATTACGGGGATTTTTGACTGTTTCATCACAGAAATTCTGTCTGGTCCACCTTTTGAAGCAGATAGCTGATTTTGATGGCAGCAGGTTTTGAAATTCCGATATATTGTCAGACTACGTCAAAGATCCTTCTACAACTGAGAAGTATTTTCCGACTACGTGAAATTTCGACTACGTGAAGTTTTTCCCGCTACGCCAGGAGTCCGTCTATAACTAAGAAGTTTTTTCCGACTACGTGAGAGCCCCTCTTCTATGATTGAGGAAGTTGATTTTTGCGACTACGTGAACTTTTTTTTAGACTACGTCAAGAGTCGTTCTATAACTGAAAAGTTTTTTTCGGCTACGTGAGTATCCTTCTCCAACAGAAGGAGTGTCCTTTTTGTTTTAACTCCTGCTCTCTTCAACTGAAGAGTTCTTCGTGATAATTGGTTGTCGACACTTCCTTCTGGGAGTTGCTTAGAGAATTAATTGGCCACAAATTCCCACACATCAGATTAGCGGATCAAACCGTGCTGGTTGATTTATACCATGTCAATTAGCTTTCGAACCGGCTACAGTATCTGACCATTTGTTGCTTTTGTTTTTTTATTGGTAGTCGATCACTTCCGTTAACTTATAACCATTTAAAGATTTTTCATAATTAATTAAATACTTCAATAACGCTTTAAGTCGTACTATTTTTTATTTTTCACGGTTGTTCCTAAAGTACTAAAACTAGAATTTAGCGTCCTAGAGGACCCTAAGGGTTGTAAACCGAACATGATTATATTCCGTGACTAAAAAACGTAGCTTTTAGTCCATACGGGTCACTCATGTACCCCAAATAAATAATTAGGTCCTATTTAATATATGATATTCGAAAAAATTAAAATAGCAAGTAGCAAAAGAAAACAATGTATTATTGATATAAAATACGAAAATAAATACAAAACTGCCATGCAATAAAACGTATAAATTTTTTAGCAATCCAGACAAATATATATCTTCCACACGTTATCGCGGTGCATATTACAAACTGCCTTTCCACAAGTACTGCATAATACCATTTATTATGGAATAGCTAAAAAAGTACTTAAATTTTAAACGCTTGTATTTTCATCAAATTTTGACCAATCTGCTCCATTTTTTGATAATTAGGTAGATTTACTCTTGAACTACTTAGTACAAAGTGGTTTTCCTTACTTAAACTCTGTTTTATACAGGGTGATGTCGAAAGCATCAAAGCATGTAAAATCATCTCATTTTAAAATTGGTTTTTAATAAATTCAAAGCAACAAACATTTAATTTTATAAGCGTGTTGGTTACAGGTTTCCGTTAGGTAGTTACTGCAATAATTACAGCGCAGTGCCGTTCGTGTTACTTAAAAAATCGTGATATTGCCAATTAATTATGAACTTAAAACAAAACATTTCGTTACTATAGTGATTTTCCTTGCTATCTTAGTTAGGTACATAACATACTGTACCAGTTACAGGGCAGTGCCGTTCGTGTTAATAAAAAAAGTACAAACATCGTGATGTGGCGAATTATGGACGTACCTACTTAAGAGTTATTTCAGCTGGGGATTAAAAAAAATTGTACTTAATAATTACACATTTATACAGGGTGATACCGAAAATATCAAAATTTATACGTGAAGCGAATTTTAAAATTAAAGTTTAAAAAATTTAAAACAATACAAATTTAATTCTATTAGCGTGTTGTTTACAGGTTTCGGTTGAAACTCACTGTACTAATTACAGCGCAAAACTAAGGCCTAAAAGATCTAAAAGAACAAACATGCTGTATGTACAAGGGTATCAAAACATAACAGTATTAAATAACATACAAAATAACAATTTAAAGAACTAAAAGAACAACTTAATTGCACGAAAAAAAAATTAATACCGTGTATTTCCCCCACGAGCACTTGTGACTGCTCGACACCGATTTGGCATACTCAATATTAAATTTCTTATAAAACCCTGGTCCATATTAGCCCTCCGCAGAGAGAATCTTAGCTCGGCCAAAGTTTCTTGTGGATTAGCTTCTGCGCGAACTTCTCTACCCATTCGGTCCCATAAATGCTCGATTGGGTTGAGGTCTAGACTTCGAGCACACCAGTTAGTTCATTGTAGTAATCCCAGTGTCGTCTTACTCCCTCACTATCCTCGCCGTATGCGGACGCGCGTTATCATGCATGAAATTGAAATTGTTCCCAATAAAGGGAGCAATTGGCCACATCACGATGTTTGTATTTTTTTTGTATTAACACGAACGGCACTGCGCTGTAAGTGGTACAGTATGTTATGTACCTAATTAAGATAGCAAGGAAAATCACTATAGCAACGAAGTGTTTTAAGTTCATAATTAATTGGCAATATCACGATTTTTTAAATCTTATTTTTTTAAGTAACACGAACGGCACTGCGCTGTAATTAGTACAGTACCTACCTAACGGAAACCTGTAACCAACACGCTAATAAAATCAAATGTTTGTTGCTTTGAATTTATTAAACACCACTTTTAAAATGATATGATTTTACATGCCTTGATGCTTTCGACACCACCCTGTATAAAACAGAGTTAAAGTAAGGAAAACCACTTTGTGCTAAGTAGCTCAAGAGTAAATCTACCTAATAATCAAAAAATGGAACAGATTGATCAAAAGTTGATGAAAATACAAGCGTTTAAAGTATAAGTAGTTTTTTAGCTATTCCATAATAAATGGACGTAGTGTATATTTAATTTTCTATTTCGAGTTCTTAAATATAAACTGTTTCTTCTGTTTGAAGGACCTGGCCCTTCTCTGGAATGTATGTCCCGAGATGACAAATTACCGATTATCGTTATTCCTTAAATAGATCTATTGCAATCCTTACAGACTTATGGAAATTTTTAATGTTTTGTTTTCTTAGTAAGACATTTGAAAGCACACATTTCTGTGCCCAAAATTGTAGAAAGAACATCCGCTTACTTCTTTCGTTTTTCCTCTATTCAGGATATTTCTCCGTGAATATACGCATTTATAGCAAGATTCTTAGTAGCCTAATGGTTATCAACTCAGTTCCATAATCAGATATTTTTTCATTACTGAGAAGCTATGTTACTAGAAGTATGACATGTGATACAATGACTATATTATTGAAGAAACCAAGAATAGAAGACTTTTTCTCGTGATCAGTATTTTAGAGGAATTTGGATGGAATCTTGTTTTGTTTGCTCTTAGAGCGCCGGTAATAGTGAA
Organism: Pissodes strobi; assembly: GCA_016904865.1. Classification (NCBI taxonomy): domain Eukaryota; kingdom Metazoa; phylum Arthropoda; class Insecta; order Coleoptera; family Curculionidae; genus Pissodes; species Pissodes strobi. The sequence continues at coordinate 75,000 of MU185170.1, forward strand.
TTGAATTTTGAATGGTTCTTGTGCTAGATGGACTGTTGGTTGTTACTCCTTACCATGACTCAAAATAGGATTTTACTATATCTTCCTCTGACCTTGTTTGAATTCACGTTGAATCTCCAACATTCCTATAAATACTTGGCTCTCAGATAGTTGGCAGTATCAGAGACAGTACTGTGTTCACTTCTTGTGTAGAATCTAGAACTTTATTTCCTATCCGCATCTCTGATAACTGAAGTTTTCTCCAACGATTTGCTATGAGTACTAAAATAAAAGGGTATAGTTGATCTACGGTAACATCTTTCAATTTTATCTTATTCTCAGGTTGATTTTCATTCCAATTTATTACGAGATTCTTGCTGTGCCTAGTTCTTTCAGTACATATGTCAACAAGCATAATTTTCATTGTGTAACATTTGAAAGCTTCATTCGTCGAAATAATGTTTAAGCTAAAAGTAAAATGCCACTTACAATAAATTTTGTTTTATTAGTAACTGGGTACCAGTCTGCAAAATTTACTATATTCTGTGATCTACGTCTCGTGATAACAGGTGGCCGTAAATTCCAATCAATTCCATATTTTGACCTCATTGTTTTTCCGACCCTTCAATGATATTTACTTGCTCTTCAATATGATATTCATCCTCTGCTTCGGAGCTTATTGCGACTTCATAGTCTCTGTTGTGTATTTCCTCCAAAACCCTGCGTATTTCCTCATTGATATCAAATTTACAATGCACTATTATCCAGACGGTCAGCACTACCTTACCTAGACAAGGCCAGAGTCAAGCTATGAGAAGTATATAGGAGCATCAAAGGACAGACGATGCAATGTACCGAAAAATGGGTCTGTATATGCTTTTAACCCATAAAGGATGATTCACATTATCAGACATCCAACGACCGGCAAAAACACGACAAATCATTCTTTTTACATAAACAAATATTGATGTATGCATTAGCCGACAACGACACAGCAGCGACATGTACAGGCAACGACGGAGCGGACCGACTTCCTTTGAAAGAATGTTTTTCGTGTCTGTGCCTGTCGGTAACCGGTGACGAGTACTTAATTGATAGTGTGAAATAGTTTAGCTCAATTAATGAGGCGCCGGTCCCAAGCCCGGAGGAGGAGGGTTCACAGGTCTGGCTAGCACCCTACCTGTGATTAAAAAACCAATACAGCTCACAGAATCACAAGCCAGCCTCGGAACTCGATTGATGAAAAACTGACGACAAAGGCAAGAAAACGGACAAAGATCTGGAAATGAAATAAACTCAGAGTAGCCACCTGGAACATCATATCCTGGACTGCAAAGGATCAGGAGATCATAGAAGAACTAAAAGACAATAACATAGAAATATCAGCGAAACGAAGAAGAAAGGAAAAGAAAAATGCGAAATTAACAAATTATCTTGATATATATCAGAGTACTACGAGAACAGACAGCACACACGCTCAGGAGTGGGGATACTGATAGACCGAAAGTACAAACAACAAATAAAAAGTGAAGCCTACGTCAATGACAGAATACTACAGGTAACAATAAGTAGTAACCATGGGAAAATGCACTTCATAAGCGTTTATGCACCAGACATAAGTAAAGGAAGAGAGGAAAGAGAGAGATTTTATGAAGAATTGTAAGCAGTAGTGGACAAAATAAGAACACGAGATAAAATCGTTATTATGAAGGACATAAATGCAAGAATAGGAAATGAACCACTTAATGGCAAAATGCAGATATTTAACGAAGAGACCACAAACGAAAATGGAGATTTACTGAAAATATTCTGCGCAAACAACATGAGAATTAACAACACTTTCTTCGAACATGACATGAAGTACAAATACACATGGCAAAATACAAGAGGGCAACAGTCGGTATTAGACTATATTACCACAAACAGAGAGATCATGCCTCATACAATATTGTACGTTAGAACTATAAAGGGCGTCAACTCTGGAAGTGATAAGATGATACTTTGCAAAATGAGATTGGACCTACCCAAATCCGCAAAACTTATGTCGCAAATAACTAGCAAATTTAATATCGAATCATTAGAAGATGACAGCACAAAACATCTGTATGAAGATCGATTAAATCAGAAAATATTGCTTATACCAGTGAATACTGAAGATAGCATAGACCACCGATGGAAAACAATAAAGAATAACATACTAGATGCTGCCATAGAGGCAATAGTAAAGCGACAGGTAAATATCAATACAATCAACAGAATGCCATGGTTTACACCGGAAGTGAAAGAACTAGCTAAACTAAAGAAGAATGCATACAATATACGCGAAAACAAACGCCTGAAAACTTAAACAACTATCGAAGAGAAAGAATCGAGGCAAATGCAATAAATAAGGGAACTTAAAGAAACCATTGGGAAAAGTTCACAAAAGAAATGGAAAGAGACTTGTATGGAAGCCAGAGCAGAATATAGGGAATGCTAAAACGAAATAAGCTAGAAGTCAAAGATACCATACGAACCAATAAAATCACGCACTTTAGGAATCTATACAAGGAAGAGGAAGACAAGGAACATATACAAATCGAATATCAAGAAGACAACGACATAGAATTAACAAATGACACAATAAAAAACACCTTAAAATCCCTTAAAAATAGAAAAAGCCCCGGGCCAGACGAGATCACCAACGAGATGCTTAAATACGGAGGGGAAAAATTACAAAATGAAATATGAAACTTATTTAAAAATATCTAAGAGAACGGAAAATACTAAATGAATGGAAGAATAGTACAACAATACCCATTTTTAAAAAAGGACAGTAAACACTTCCAAAAAACTATCATGGAATAATCCTACTTGATAGTGTTCTTAAGGCGTTCACAAAGACTGTTCTGGGAGAAATCACGAAAGCCATAAGGATAAGAGACGAACAACATGGCTTCCGAAAAACAGATACACTATTGATACAATATTCATTGTCAAACTAATATCCGAAAAATCCCTAGAATTCAATAAACCTGTGTACATGTGCTTCGTCGATATGACCAAAGCTTTTGACAGGGTGCGCTTAAAAGATGTCTTGGAAATAATGAGAACAAAAGGGCTAAACCATAGGATACTTAATATAATATACGATAATATACGGCAGTAAGACCTATTATAACATACGCACCAGGAACAAGATCATATACAAACAGAACTCTACAAATGATGAGAACAGTTGAAATGAAAACTCTGAGAAATATACAAGGCAAAACACTGTACGACAGAATACGAAATGAAGACATCAGACTACAATGCGGGATACAGGACATAGGAAGGTGGGTGAGACAGAGGCGAAGATTCTGGAACAAACATATAAAAAGATTGGAGGATAGCAGACTCGTCAAAAACGCAAAAATGAATAATCTAGTAGGAAAGAGATCACAGGGAAGACCACCGAAACGTTGGAGAGAAAGCTGGACTTCATTTTCCAGGGAGGACGTGTTGGCAATGAACAGGCAGTAGCCTACTAATATGTATCCATATTAGAAAGTAGAAGAACAAGAAAGAAGAGTTTATTTCAGTTTTGCCAGAGTTTCGGCGAAGTTTGAGGATCTGTAGTTAAATATCAAAATGGATAATGAAAAATAGATTGTACGAACTGTACGATAGTCACAAAATTTCTAAACATGACACCAAAGCATTTGTTACTTTACAGCACAATATGGCTTCTAGTTGTGTTATAGGCAAATATAACTTTAATTACAAACAATCCGTCGATGTCGGATGCCTGTCGTCTAATGTGAATCGCCGCCGCAACTGTCGGGTCTTTGTCGGTCCTTGTCGTGTCGTTAGATGTCTGATAATGTGAATCATCCTTAATATAAACGCCCGCGCGTAACCGCGGTACCCCCTACCCTATTTTAATTTTAATTGGGATCATTTCCAATTCAATATATAAAAATAGTATTGAAATCCATTTTTTAGGATTACCTACAAAATAAGGAATGAAAAATGTATTAACGTACGCGGTAGAAGTGAGCACTTCATAAAACTAAGCCAAGCGGTCACCCATCCAGTACTAACTACGCGCGACATTGCTTAACTTAAGTGATCGGACGAGAACTACTTTTTTACTTTTTTAGTCTTGACAAGCATGTAACAACTGTATAACTGTGTTCTATCTCATTCTCTCGCAGGCTGCATCCTATAGATCTATATAATTATCTTTTTATTTTCGTCACTTTTCGCGTTTTCTCGTTTCTGTTTCATCGAGTCTCAAATCACTCCCATTCTCAGCCACCTAACTACGTTAAAGAAGTTTTAACTTCAAACATTACATTCCGAAAAGAAAATTCGAGTACACGGTATCAGTATCAGAAGAGGTGGCCCCTAACGGGCCGTGCACTTAGACCACCAACTGTGCCCGTTGTGCCCACAACCCGAATTAGAGAATCTCTAGGATCCCGGTCTTCAAGACTTCCTGCTTCTTCTTCAGACTAACACGACGCACTGAATCTGGCTCGATCAGCGTCGCGCCAGAGATTCTGATTCTTGCCCACGCAAAGGCAGGGCATTCCGTAAGTAGGTGGTATGAGGTCTCATCATCCTCCCTGCGCCATCTACCAGTACCCTGCACTCCTTGCTTGGTGGACCCATCAACGCGGTGGCGGTGGTGAGACTCTTCGCGAGCCACATTTGAAATATTGTTCTAATATGTTTTAAGCATTGAGCATCTGCAGAATTATTGTTCTCTGCGAAAATGATGCTTTATAACTTTCTTTTTTAGATTAAAGAGAACCGAAAATCAAGAACTCTTTCATAGACGTTATAGCACTTATCTGAACATATCATTAAAGTGATGTAAATTTTGGATATAAATAATCATGGTATTAAATTAATCACTCCAAATTTCATTTTTACCGGTGAACTCGAGTTTTATTTAGCTTTTGACTTATATTTCTTAAATATTTCAAATGCCAGATTATCATAAATAAAAAAAACAAATGTAGAAAATCATGAGTCTTACATTTGAAACAAAGTAGTTCTTATAATTAAAACATATTGTAGACAAAAAATATCATGTGTAAATAAATATCGCCTATAGAAATTACGTTACTGGTTGTTAGGGTCAACAAATCCAAATTTGCTAATTATTCAGATGTGAATTGGAAATATCAATTTTATGGGTAGTGCCCGCCTCTTTAATCCGGGATATTTCCATTTTCCGTTTTAAAAATTAACTGTATTGTTTTTTCGATGCCCCAGGCTTAGCCGCCCACATCAAGTGTTAGAAAATTAGAGGCAATCAATGTATTCGCCCCTGACAGGTAGAAAAGTTCTGAAGTTAAACGACCTCCATTTGCTTCGACATTCAGGCAAATTTTTATGGCGCAATTTATAAAAGAGCTTGGATTTTAGTATATGTCTGATTTGCACATAAAGTTCGCAAAACGGATTCTTAGCCCATAAAATGCATCAGTGCAGGATCAGTAAAGGCATGTTGCGTATATGCAGAATGAGGCTTGAATAACGAGGAGGCAGTTTGCAACTCAAATATAAACCATATTCTTCATGAATTTTAAATAAAATTTTCTTATTTTTTAAGTAATTAAATGTATTAAAAATAAATGTTAAAGAGAGAAAAGTAATGCACTGTAATAGATACAGTTCTTAATTAAATAATATTTAACAACATATTGTTACGTTCTTCCCGTGGGTTCTTAACAAAATTACAACTTTACTATTTTCAACTAATAGTCTCTTTATTATCTACCACTGTATATAACTTTCCAACTAATATCTCTTTACACTTTAACACTCAATGATTAAACATATAACTGACTATCCGACTGCCTAACATCGTTATTGTGATTTCTTATCGTGCTAGTGCACTAAGCACTCTCGCACTGTCTTGGTGCATGTGTTGTAGAGTTATTGATTATGTGTCGACTTGGTTCTTGGGATGTCATTGGGATTGTCTTCGTTGGTGTTGGATCTTTGGTGCCGGTTAGTGAAGGAGCGAGTGTTGTTTGTTTTGCGATTTTGAGCAGACAAGAGAATAGCTGTAGATACCTAGGCAAGGCTGATCGATCTGGATTATGCAGATTTCTCCGCAAGTCCAAAACGATCACCTCAGGAAGGAATTGCACGTGATACGCAGGGTGTTACCCCTGACTCTACTGCTACGCATGGAGCCCATACGGCGAGCTACCCCGTGCAGTCCCTTAATGCCTGCACACCCCCGTTTTTAGGCGAGAACCCGGCCTAGGGCATCAGCGATGCTCTCGTCCCCAGCAGTTATTGACTCATTCTAGTTTTGTTAGTGATTTATGTGATTTAGGATTTTTGCGAGATTTTGAAAAATTTTGAGAAATTTTTAGATTTTAAGATTTTTTCAAAAAGAACGAACCTTTTTGAAATTTTGAAAATTTTGAGAGTTTTTGAAAATTTTTGGAAATGTTTGAAATTTTAAAATTTTGAAGATAGAATGATATTGATATTATTTTTTTTGGGGTTTTTAATTTTTTCTTTGTGTATTGTGTATGTAATTTAGTGATCTGGTGGGAGTAGTAAACTTTTGTGTACTGTTCTGTTTGGATGTGTGACTCTATTGAATAGTGTTCTTATGATTGGATGTATGGTTGCGAACTTATTCTAAGAATATTGTGTGTTTCCCTGCCAGATATGTGTTAATTGCGTTTACTTTGAGGTCGTTGAGAATGTCTGCATTGCGAACGTACCAAGGTGCGTTTACAATTTGCCTGAGTGTTTTGTTTTGGAATGTTTGTAGTTTTTTCTTGTTTGTTTTGCATGCATGTGTGTATACTGTGGCTCCATCAGTGGCGGCTATTCAGCGGAAGTAGGGGAAGTGAATTCCTCAAGAAAATGTAATTTAAAAAAATTAAATTAATTCATTCATCAGGCAAATAATATATTTAAGATTCAATAATAAAATTTTCTTAGTTTAGGAATAATCTGTTTCCCGTTACCCCCCTAATAACTAATAAATCAATTATTTTAAAATATTAAAATCAAAGCTTCATGAAACAAGAATCTCGCCACCTGCACTTTGCCCGTTAACTCCACTATAGAATAGAACAGAGGTGAACCCACATGAAAATGTCTATTTCTTTTCGCGTACGCGCCGATAGCAGTGACAATCTCATTATCATTTGTGTAGACCTTTAAGGAAGAGGTATCGCTCGAGAGCCGTCGAGTCATCAAAAGTATAAGCGCAGCTAGTTGGTTGCCATGACAACGATGACGTCGTAATGGTCGTACATTTCTTTAGTTTGCAATTATTGGAAGAGCTGGCGTGTAGCACTTCCATTCTCAGATCAACGCGACATGTGATTTGTATTAGCAGCAAATCATTTTGTTGCTAATAAAATATGAATATATTTTATTTTTTGATGATTTACCTAGAAAATACTGGTAATAATTATTAACTAATTTTGGCAGTTTGGGCGTGGACCCCAAAAACTTTTCGCCTGCGGCGCTGTTCCTTCTATCGATGTCGGTAGCTCTTCCCCACTTTTCAAAGCCGCGAGCCGCCACTGGGCTCCATATAGAATTTTGGGCTTTATTATCTTATTATAGAGCATTAGTTTATTCTTTAGTGACATTTTACTATTTCTGTTAATTAATTGATAGAAAGCTTGTTTGGCTGCAATGCCTTCGTTTACTTTTGCTTGTATATGCTTTTGAAAAGTGAGTTTACTACCTAGGGTTACCCCTAGATATGTAAGAGAGTTTGACCATCTTATTACTGAGTTTTCGAGATTTAAATTTAGAATAGGTTTATTACGTTTAGTTGTTATGAGCATGGCCTGTGTTTTATCTTCATTGATTTTAATATTCCAAGTTTCTGCCCATTCGTATATGGAGTCTAAGTGTTGCTGGACGTGATTTTTGAGTCTTGTGTGATTGTTGTTTATTGAGAATATGCATGTGTCATCTGCGTATATTGAGAGTTTAGTGTTTGGGTGTCTAGGTATGTCTGTTGTGTATAATGAGTATAGTGTTGGCGACCGAGGAGAGCCTTGGGGGACTCCTGCCTCTATGCGCCTTGTGGTGGATAGTGCTGTGTTTATTTGTGTGGTGAAGGATCTGTGTTTGAGGAATGAAGCTATGAGTTGAGTTAGTGGCGGTGGTAAATTGTGTAGTCTGTCTAGTTTGTGTATGAGTCATTGATGCCACACTTTGTCAAAGGCTTTTTCGACGTCAAGGACTACAACGCCGGTCGATGCCCGTCTTTGTAGTCCTCTAGTCGCCTCCTCAACAAGTCTGGCAAGTTAGAGCTCGGTGTTGTGTTGTTTTCTGAACACAAACTGTTCATCTGGGATCAGATTGTTTAGCGATATGTGTGTGTTCAATCTCTCCAACATAACCTTCTCCGTCAGCTTGCTCAGTGATGAGAGCAAGCTAATAGGTGGCCAGTTTTGAGGAAAGATTAAATTTTTGTGAGGTTTAGGGATGAGAATTATTTTTGCTTTTTTCCAAGATTTTGGAAAGTGTTTTAGTGATAATATTGTGTTTATGATGTAAGTGAATTTGAGTAAGGCTGTTTCTGGTAAGTTTTTTAGTGCTCTGTTTGGTATGTTGTCGTAGCCGGGTGTTTTTTCGAGTTTAATTGCGCAATAATTTGCGCAATTTCTGCGGTGTTGGTTGGTCGTGTTTCGTCGTCTTGGTGTTCGTTTTCGTAAGTTAGCATTTCTCTGTAGTTTCTCTCTATGGTTGCCTCGTGATCAGTATCCTGGGCCCCATCGCCTAAGGTGAGTTGCGATTCCAGCGAGTCTGCGAAGGCCTCAGCCTTCTCTTCGCTGGAATACACCATTCCTCTCAGTCCATGGATATTAGGATATGCCACTTTGTTGCGACCGTGCATCGATTTGGCGATTTTCCATAGAGAGTTGTTTTGTGGGTTGACTGTAGTGATGTATTCACTCAAGTTGTTTTTATGAGTCTTTATGTCTGTTTTGATTGTATTCGTGAGTCTGTTTGCTTGTGTGTTTAAGTCTCGGTTGTTTGTTAGTTTGGCTCGTCGTTTTAGCCTGTTTCGGAGCCTTATGTTGTCTTTTATGTTTTGTGGAAGCGAATATGCGTTGTTTTGATTTGTGTGTACAGTTTTTGTGGCTGCATTTATGGCTGCTTGCATCTCCTCAGTGAATCTAGCAACTTCGTTGTCTAGTTCCGTTTTGGAGGCGATGTATGGTAAGTTGTGCATGTTTTGTGTTAAGTGTTCTTTGAATATGTTCCAATGTATGAATTGTTGTATATTTGCTTGTTTGTGTTCATGTATGTTGTTTAGTGTGATGGCAATAGAAGAATGATCTGATGAGGATAAATCCTCCAAATTGTCAATCACAACGTTGTGTGCGATGTTTTGACTAAGTGCTATGTCTAGAATATCTGAGCGTTCGTGATGGAAGTGAGTGGGTTCGAGTGGTGCGTGTACTGTGAAGTGCAGTTCTTGCGAAGCTCTTAGTAATGCAGTGCCACCTGTATTAGTGGCCCTGCATCCCCAAGATCTATGTTTGCAGTTAAAGTCTCCTGCTGCAAGAACTGGCAGTGTGTAGTTGAAGAGTTTTGTGGTTTCGTCTAGTGGTAAGTTAAGTTGTGGTGGCTTGTATACTGAATGAATGACAATGTCTCCGTCAGTTAGACTGACTTTGATGCATGTCACCTCCAGTATGTCTGACTGTGGTGGTTGTATTGCGTCATGTGTGATGTTGTTTTTTACAAAAATGGTAGATTGTGTAGTTTTTGATGTGTAATCTTGTTTGTGGGCGTAAGAATGTTTCCTGTACGAGTGCAGTATCTATGTTATTTTCAGTCAGGTAGTCAGCAAACTCGTATCTTTTGGGGTAAAGAGAGTTCGCGTTCCAACTGACTAAAAATAGGTGTTTCGGTTTATTAACCATTGAAATTAGCAAATAATTTCAATGTTGGATTTTTGTTGATTATATCTGAAATTTTATTCAGTTTTGCTACTATGTCTTGTTCAGACATAGTTAGAAGAGCAATTAATCCGTTTGCTTGCGGTATGTTGTTTGAAATGGTGTGTCCAAACTGCTGGCATTTGTGGCATTGAGTGTGTATTTTATTTGTGCTTCCTCTCTGAAGCTCTACGCTTACTGGCATATAGTTGATTCGGTCTTCTTCCAAATTTTTTATATTGGACTGAGGAAGAAGTACTTTAACTGAATTGGTTAGAAATTGACGTCTCCTATCGACCTTCAGCCAGTAAATTTCCTTGCGGGAATAGCCCCTGTCCTCTAGGTCATTTTTGATATCTTCTATGTTCATCTTATTGTCAAGGCCTTTGATAATGATATTAAGAAGCCTATCTTCCGGGAGGAAGTAGGAATGGAACGGATACTTTTTTGCATGTAAATATCTGGCGATGCCTCTATGGTCTCCTGGAGTATTTGGGGTAATTTGTATGCCAAGTTTGGATTTTCTGACATTTTCGAAACCAAGTTTTAGAATTGTCAGGTCTTGGAATATGGTTTTCCAGTGCTCTGGACATCTGATTATGATAGGCACCACATCAGGATTTTTAGGGACTGATTGGGCGCTTGGGGTGGGTTGGTGGACTTTGTTTTGAGATTGAGATTGGGCCGAAGTACTGGCCTCTGCGTGCTTCTTAATAGAAGCAGCTAATATGGGTTTGACGGTGGCTGGGAAGTTGTTGGGAGGGTTCGTGTCCCTCTATAAAATATGTTATGTTTTTGCAGTCAAAGAGATACAAAAGTTCGTCATTATGGTCGAAGCTTTCTATGATAGAGTCGACGTTATTGGTCGATGAAGACATGGACATTTCTCAATACCCGAAAGTGAGAGGGTTTGTGAAAAAAACAATCAGTACGGTACGAACCAGTGAAATCTAAAGTTTCAAGCAGGGAAGAGGTGCACCGGTTTAGGGTTGAAGCTCCAAACAAAGTTTGGTTTTTTTTTCAGAGGTAGGAATTCCTCTGAATTGGGCATTTTGGAAGGTTTCTCGGAGTCAGAAGAGACCTCCATCTCTTCGTCCTCCTTGGCTTCAATTGCGGGGGGGGGGGGGGGGCACTATGTTTTGTGTATTGTCTTGTTGTGTGAGTGTGTCTGTGTTTTGTGGCACATAAATGGGTCGACATATTACTCATTTGATTCGAAACTTCGTTAATTTTGCCAAAAGTTGTGAAATTTGAGCACTCTGCTCTTGAATTAATTTATGATTTTTGTCTGAATCAGATCTAAGTTTGTGAATAGTTTTGCGGAGCTCGAGGTTTTCCGCCTTAAGTTTTTTAATTAGATACGACTCCATTTTAATGTTGTTTTTGTGTTGTGTAATTGTGTTGGAAGTGTGTTTCAACTTACTGGTGAGTACTTTTGTAGCTGGTGGTTTGTCAGGTTCTTTCCTCACTGCTCCTGTCATCGCCTCTTCCGGCGGTATTGCCGCTGTGCAGGCTTCTTTGCCGCCTGAATTCTCTGTGTCCTTCGTCTTGTTGTAGTGGGTTTCTGTTGTAGTTTGTTCACAAAGTGACGAGATATATGCACTCTAGGTAGGATCGTGCCGTCACTCTGTGTTGAGCTTGTTGCGCTAACTTCAAACGATTTTTTACGCCAGCATAAGCTAACGTCACACATATACCACAGTGAAAAGTATAGTGCTGCCTTGGGTGTCGTTAGCGTATTTTACCTCACTTCACTTTTTGACTTTGTTCGCAGAGCGGATTGGTAAACGTGTTGCTTGCGCGACCGAAGCAACAGAACTAATAATATAATAATGACTGCCTAACATTCGCCTTAGGTCTGCTTATATATAATCTTAAATCTATCACGAATATTCGGGAAGTATTCCGAGGCCACTATATATGATCTCGACGAGGCCATCGAGATAATTCCAGCGATCCTGAATCTTCGCGACCGGACGGACGATGACTCATACAGACAAAGAAGCGAGCGGCACGGCGGCTAGTTTTATAGGGTAGCACAAAAACGTTCGGACGGTTGTTAGTCGTGACAATATTATTAAAATTTCGAGTGTATAAAATTAGAAACCTTTAAAGCCGAATGAAGCTCTACAAAAATATGTAAGTAAAAATGGTTTGATTACATTTCTTTATTAATAGGGAAACGGGAAAAAAGTTCGTGTAGTATTATGTTTGGTTTATACTAAAGTTTCCACACGCAATCTAGCTGCTATTAACAGTACACCATATTAGGTTATTATACGAGTATCACAATAATATTAACCACTTTTACAACCTAATGACAATGTTGAATATACATTGCGCTTCGGCAAATATTTAAAATATTGATTTAAAGTTTTACGCCCCCGTCTGTATCTGGATATATACATAATTAAATCATTTAAGTTATGATTATCGCCAATCTGTAATTCAACTTTTTTAAGAGGGCATAATTTGATGATTTCTTGCAATATTTTATCAACTTAATTTGATTTTAATAAATAGTTGTTTTTGATATCCTCTTAATAAGCACATCATGAATTAATCTACAGGAAATTATAAAAGCGAATCCACTAAAAGTCTATAATAGAAGTGTGTGTTGCCATGTAGGTAAGTAATGAGTTTAGCAACCTATATGGTGTGAAATTATCTGGTTCGACGATTTTTCAGGCCATACATAGAAATCTAAACATTTATTATAGGACAACAGCGCTCTGCTAATAATTGAGTGTAGAAATAATTTTTCATACGTCAGAAGGTGTGCGAACGATAAGTACGGCATGATAAATTAAATATTCAACGTTTTACGGTATCAGAGTCGGAAGGAATTCTTGAGGGTAAATTTGAAAATTTTTGGGGTTGAGAAATTTAATTTAACTATTCAGATATTCGAGGGAGATGATTTTGAAGAATAGCTTGAAACGACGATTTCAGTGAATTTTGTTTCGATGATTATTTTTTTTTATCAATCAACAGTTTTTATGGCCGAGGAAACTTGGTGCAAGAGTGATGAAAACGTGGATAATTTTGTCTTGGTTACCATAATCGCAATTGCTATTATTATTTTAAAAGAAATTAGTAAATATATTTGTTAATGCAATTTGAATGTGGGTTTTGCTTCTTCTCTGAGCTTTGATCATCCTATTCTTGTCTTTTCTAAATGGTTACATCACTCTCACCGAGTAATTGTCTGCAGAAATATGTAGCAGAATGATCTAGGAATCATGATTGTTTCAGCTAGTCAAGAAGACTGACTAGTTAATAGGTTATAGCATTCGTGGTGGGGCAGTAAAAGTATACCTACAATATAAAATAAGCCAAAAGCTTATTATGTTTTAGGGGGCTAGTCTCAGAGACAGCATCAAGTTCAGCGCTTACAGCAACGATGGAAAAAACGCGAATGGAACTGGCAAGTTAGAACATTCTTCAAATCTTGATTAATTGTCGTAATTTGCTCCTGTCTGCGGTGATAAGCCTCAGTCGCTATTAAAGGTTTTTCTAATCTATATTGGATGACAAGGGTACTGGTATCAGCAAAACTGTAACCAAGATTATTGGTTTCTGTCAGCAGGTCATTAATATAAATGAGCATACGAGCTGGTGAAAGTATTGCACTCTGAGGCACGTCCGCGTTAACGGTGAATCTGTCTGAGATGGGTTTATCAACTGCAACGTGCAAAGATTGGTTCTTAAGGAAACTGGCAAGCCAGCTGCAGAGAGGCTGGTAGTCCGAAGGATGGCAGTTTATTGAGCAATCCGACATGCCTAACTCTGTCGAATGCTTTCGAAATATCCAATGCAGTCGCTCGAGATTCTCCATAGTTCTCAATTGCCCTACTCCAAATATAGTGACATAAGCTAATATATCTGCTGTCGATCTCCCTTTGCGAAAGCCGTATGATTATCGCTAATCAATCTGTTGGTCTCGAGGTACTTGAGTAGTTGCTGATTGATTACACGTTCCAGGACTTTGGAGATTAATGGATGCAAGGTAATTGGGTGTTAGTTTGAAAGCGTGGTTTTCTTGCCTTTTTGGAACAGGTTGCACTCGAGCGACTTTCCGCAAATATGGGTAAATCCATTGTCGGCAGGGCAGCGAAAAATTCTGGAAAAAATGGGTGTTAGTTCGTTGGCGCAGTTCTTTAACACGTCTAGTGCTGATTCCTTTGGCGTATCTAGTTCTTTGAGGATTTTGCGATTATCACGGTGATGAAACTTAACTTCTGCCATGGTAGTGTTGACGTCGAATATGGTGGGGAGAGCCTTGCCTTGGGGGGCGTTTGAGGTAGAGAGCGATAAAACATTTTGACGAGCATGTTTACTTTTTCCTTGACTGTAGCCGCCGTGATGCCGCGTTCGTCTGTCAAATGTGGAAGAAACGTTTTTGTAAAGTTATTACTTACTGCTTTTGCCACCAACCAGAAATTCCTAGAGCCACTGAACTATTGCAAAAGTTTATTCCTTATCCTTTGATTGTGTTTGTCCTTAGCTTCGTCAATCGCACGTCTGCATTCTTTTCTCGCCTCGGCAAAATAATTGCGATTTTCAGCGGTCTGATTTTGCTGCCAGTACTTGTAGGCTTGCTGTTTTCTACCTACAGCTCTTTTGCATCTTCTGCCAAACCAGGGCTTTCTTTTTGACGGGAACTAGATGGAATTTGGGAGGTTTGCTTCCATTCCTGACGAAATTACTTCCGTAAACTCGTCGCAGGTTGTCAGCGCCAAAGCAGACGTCGAGCCAAGGAAAATCTAGATAGAACTTTCTTAGGTCGTCCCAGTTTGCACAATTATTGTAATACCAGATTTTACGAGGCAATGGCGGATGCTAAGAATCCGTAAGGACCTAATGCTGAGCTGCTTTGGGTGGGACAAATGTGAAATAGGTATTTGTCCCGAAATATGTGCACATTATTCCACATTATTCCAGGCAATCTAAAATAGATCATCATATTAAAAATATTAATGACATTCTAGGCACTGCACCGATGGCATGTAAATTTGGATTGAAAATTTTCATTTCGTAAATTGACAATCATATATTTGGACTAGATATGCCCTAAGCCCTAACTGATTAAAATTAATAAATCATGAATTCGATGATTTTGTTTGTATTTTATATATTCCAGAATAATTTTATACGAAAAAGAAGTGTGATGGTTACGAGCAGCAAACACGCTATGACACTTTTGAAATCAGATAAATATATTTCCAAATGATTAATGGATTCAGATAAAAAGAAAAACTTAAACATGATAACAGGCTTTTATTCAAATTGATTTGGAAATATTAAGACATTAATAATTTGCTGAGAGTAAAAATATGATAAATATGCTAAAATTAAAGATGAAAAGCATTTGATGCATATATTACGCTTGACATATAAGTTATGGATACTGTCTTTTTATGTTTTTCAAAGACTGCTACATTTAATTTACCAAAACCTCTATTAGAGTAGTAGCTATATAGATATGTGGCATTATGTAGTACAGTTTTACCTTCATCATAAGATATTCTTTGTTTGGAGCTTCAATCCTAAACCGGTGCACCTCTTCCCTGCTTGAAACTTTAGATTTCACTGGTTCGTATCGTACTGATTGTTTTTTCAGAAACCCTCTCACTTTCGGGTATTGAGAAATGTCCATGTCTTTATCGACCAATAACATCGACTCTATCATAGAAAGCTTAGATCATAATGACGAACTTTTGTATCTCTTTGACTGCAAAAACATAACATATTTTATAGATTAGAATTTTAATTCCTGCATATTTACTTACAAGGTGATAAACATAAGGCATTATAACGTCCTCATTTACGGAAGTTATCTTATTCTCATGTTTCCATTGAGAAAATAAAGCAAATTCTTTCTGATACCGTCGTGCCGACTTATTTGATATTAACTGTCCTCTAGCTTCGATAGATTTCTGCATGATTTTTTCGGGCATCAAATTTACACCATCCTTCAACTCCATTTCGTCAATTTTATCGAAAATAATTGTGAAATAACGCTAATTTTCAACTGACTTTAGTTTTTATTTAGACACAATTTAGACATAAACAAAATTAAAAGAATTACATTTCCTAGGTACGTCAACGCTATATTCCCATTAGATTTGAATTTTATGTCAAACACACAATGTTTCCAGTAAATATACATAAACACTTTTCAAATATACGACGCAGAATAAAACTTCATTATTATTTCAAAACATAATTTTCAACAGAACGGTATGAAATAAAATATTGTACATCATTCGTCCGGCAAATCATTTACAGTAGGTATTCGTTTTCCAGACTCGGTTACTTCGTCGCCTCGTCCCGAAACATTTCACTCATATTGTAAAAGTTGATTTACCGGACTTAAAACGTAAATATCTATTATCCATAATCAAAAAACATATTGTATATGGTTCCATAATAGTGTTCATATAACTTTATTGGTGAATGTTAGTACATACTTATATCTTTAAAAAACATCTTTAGAACATTGAAATCAGGTATTGTTTCATGGATACATATAATTATAGATTAATCCACATTTCAGAGTAAAATAAGAAAGCTTTTAGTAGCAAAAATCTCGCAGACCTAAAAACGATTAAAAATCACAATTTCATTTTTTAATAAAAATCAATAATTGTGGGTATTAAATTTCCATATATTTTGAGCCTAATGCTTCCTGTTGCCTGATAATTATTATTGTCCCAGCTTTAGGATCACGTTTCAAAGCAGCATTTAAATTCGGTAATATGGTTTTTACATAGCATGTTTATCTTTGTTTGTTTACAGCTGGCTGAATTCAAATTATTCTAGACCAAGAAGAAATGCACCCAGAGCACTGTTGCAAGAGGATTATGGTTCTCAGGAGCCGATACATTGAATAATGTAT
The DNA here is from genome assembly GCA_016904865.1 of Pissodes strobi. Lineage (NCBI taxonomy): Eukaryota > Metazoa > Arthropoda > Insecta > Coleoptera > Curculionidae > Pissodes > Pissodes strobi. The sequence goes on from MU185170.1 coordinate 91,800, forward strand.
CATGCACAAACAAGGAGAACGTCCAATCGGTTTCAACTGACTAATGAGCGTATAACATACAAACCAAACAGGTCTCAAGACGTTCTCCTGAGGAACTCCCATATCACTCTCAATCCTGTTAGAAACATAAGACCTGCGGCCCAGTGAACCATCCTAATGCAAAAGTGTGATCAACTGGCATCTGTTCTTTAAAAGGCTCAACAGCTTCGTGAGGTCTGGCCCTTCTATGCCATAAGCCTCTATGTTAGCTAATAAGAGCCGATGGTAAACGTATTTAAGGTTTTTTATGACAATGATACAGATACTAAAGTGAGATCCTATGGCACTCGACGAGCGGTGTGTATTCGAAGATGTTGATTGACGTGGTTCTTGAACAGCTTCAGGTTTTAATTTGGGGAAACAGATGTTCTGTGAGTGAGTACCACAACGATGTAGTGAGCTAGAAGTCCTAGTAAAGCGATGATCTAGTTGTGTCCAGTTATACAAAAAATGAGTGCGCTCTTGCCGTCTGTCGTAACCCTCTGACAGGCGTTGCTGGGTGGCGGGGTGGGGCGGGCCAAATCCTGGGAATATCTACCGTGAAAATATCTGAGATATCTCGGCCACATGTCTGCGGTCTTCCAAGCTAACCAGACACTGGTCCATTCTGGGTTGCCGACACACAGCTCTATTCTGAAAAGAGCCGAGCAGCTTTAGGGTGTGCAATCATCTTGTTGACAGCAGCGCCCATTTGGTCTGTTGATATAAATAGATTTTGAGAAATCAAGACAATTAAGTTTGAGTGATATTGAGGAGCTTCATCAATATTCATAAAATATATATTCATTTGGACTAAAGTGGTTTTAACACACCTAATAGTTAGTTTAATAGTTTCAATTACCAGCGATAGACCAAGTCCTCGGTCAAGACAGTCGTTGAATACAATGTAACCACCCTAGGGGTTAACTAAGACAGTATTGCAAATAGTTTTTAGGTAAAAAATAGAAAAATCGCACAATTAATATCATATGTTGTAAACATAATATTAGGCAGAGCCTCTAAAAATAGAGTGTGTATGACTAATCACTGCCTATAAAAATAGAAAAACAAAACTTACCCGCGAGTATTATTGGTTGACACAAATGGTTTTTCCCTCTTAATTGAATATACCCACTGCTGCCTCAATTAACCTTCTTTTGGAAATGGGACAATTGCCACTTTAGGCCCATTTTAATAATTCCCTCTACATTTGGGAACCCAACATGTTTCCAGTTCACTCAACACTTTTATACACAATTATTTAAAATTCAATGTTGTCAACTAAGCCGCTAAACTTAAACCAAAGCTTAAGCATTGTTTACTATTACAACACGTACCTAAAACCACCCTACAATCCTTAATCAATATTTAATATGCTGCAGATATAAAGCGTTTAGGTATCCTAAGTAAAACTGATATATTTAAGTCAATCTTTGATGTTGTCCGGCTGTAGCCTAAAAACTATCTGTACTTATCTAAAACTTATTATAATGTAGAGTCAAAAGGCAGTCAAAGTAAATAGGTAAGTAGGCATTATTATTATAAAGCTACAAAATAAAAATCTTAATGGCTTGTTTGCTTACTCCAGGCAGACAATATGTGAATATTAAAATTTCAATTATTTTATATATCACTAGGTATTATCAGCTCTGAAATTAGAAAAGATATTTGTGGAAATACACCTTGTACCAGAGCAATCAGTCCCTAACTAATAAAGTATTTAATTGTATAATGTAAAATAATTAGGAATTGTAGTGCAGTCTAGTCGGCTTAAGAGTCTATTTTCATGAACAAATGGCAATGTCCTGGCCATTAACACAATCAATTAAAGTCTATTATTTCTAAATACCTGATAGCACAGAGAAAAGGGCTAGGGCCTTAAAACATCGTAAACCATAGGCGCTACAACTTGCGTCTAATTTGGCTTATACAACTAAGTTAATAATTGTTGTGTTTTTACTATATTATATTTTGGAATTACTAACTGTAGTCATATTGGCAATATACTAAGTTAGTTGTAAATTATTACCATTATGCAATTATTAACATTAATGATACCTGTCAAAAATGCCTTGCATTCAGTATTCCTGTGACTGTTGCTTTGCAAACATGGAGATATTTATTCCAAGCAAGATAAAAGGTATTCTTGAGTTAAGAGCGAAAACTATACTTTTAAATGTTCATGATTTCTTTGTGCATCAAGATCCCTTGACTACTGTGAGAAGTCTAGTCACAAAAATGTTCGAATATTACGGGAGTTGAAGTGTGAAGCTAAGAATTCCATGGACAACACCCATAATTAATGAGGAAGTTTTGAGAAGGGTACACAAGGATCGAGAACTGCTCCACATAATAAAGACGCGAAAAACGGCTTACCTTGGTCACGTTTTGAGAAATGAAAAATATTACCTACTGCAGCTCATAATTCAAGGAAAGATAGAGGGCAAACATGGGCTTGGTAGAAAGAAACTATCATAGATGCGGAATATTAGGAACTGGACCGGATTAAACTTTGAACAACTCATTAGAGCTGCTGCAAATCGAGAGACCTTTGCTGATGTAATCGCTAGCCTCCGGTGACGGAGAAGGTACAAAAAGAAGAAGAAGAAGAATAAGAAGAAGAAGTGAAGCTACGATTTATAGAGTTCTGAAAGAGAGAAAAAGTGGAACTGTTTGTGAACCCAAAACATCTATGGGGAGGAAGCCATCGGTTGTTGATTACTGTTCCACAAGCTGCAGAATATCTCTTAAGGTCCTTTTGCGTAAAAAATATATATTAAAATTAATATACTTAATGGCTTTAACCACATGATTTTTCTGTTCTGCCATACTGTAAATGGTATATGTGTTCTTTGTATGTCGTTTGTATAGATCTCCTTGTTTACCCAACAAATTTTTCGTTACAATCCATGCCTCCAGTTTCGTATCTTCCTCTTCTCTCTAATATTTAAATTTTGTCCTTTGGACCACCTAATAATTTCTTCAAACTGATTTTGGTATACTAATTTTAAACCTACTTCCTTGAAATTTTTTGAAGTCCTCTAGTATAGTGAGGATTATAATAATAATCGTATCGAGGCATATTTTGTATTTTCATCCTGATTAACGACAGAAGTGGAATCACGAATGGTCTTTCTAAAAAATACCTATTAACTAATCTATTTATAAAGTTAATATTGAAGTTATTAACTTTCGCTATGTTCTTAATTGTCTCCTTTTCATTATTAAATCTTTCTCTGCTGAGAGGAACGTTAACCATACGGTATACTACAGCGCATTATTCAGCAGGTTATAAAATTATTAATTTAAAAAATATCAGCATACAAATAATTTGAACAAAAAAATAAGACTTATATAATATAAAACTTAATTGCACGCAGATGCAAATTATGTTTTTCTTGTCATCGCCTGTATGCTCTATATTGCTAACAATATTCAAATATAAATCAAACGTTTTCTAACGTCAAATTACGAAATAAACAATACTAAGATTATACGCAGATGATATCATGTTCAGGCTGAATTTTCAGTGTCCCTTTATATATCAGAATCTACTATTGTCTCTAAATTTTATAAATGTTACATGTTAGCAATTTTAAAGTATCCTTTAACACATAGGTAAATAAAATCGATTATACATATAGCAAAACATCCAAGAGCATATTACTATAGCGCCTGTTTCTTTGTTCTGTACCAAAGACGCTATTAGCCATTTTCACTTCTTGTTTTCTTCCGCTTACACGATCAAGCAAAATACTGCCCATTTGTGTCTTACTTTACTTTTTTGTCTCCCTAAATGCGAGTTCTGTGTTGTATTCCATGAAAAATTATTTTGTAAAACAAGTATAAAATTAAAATATTTAGATGCTCTATCGAAGATCTAAGGCGGTAACTTCGGAAAAAATAAGAATTAGCTTCACATATTCTAAGAAAGGTTGGACCCTCCATTTAGTACATAAACATTTCGAAATCTAAATCTCATATTTTTGTGGTTCTATTTAGGAAAAGCCTATATACTTGACTTTTACAATTCTTTTTACATATAGCATCCAAAGCACATTTATAGGTCATATTAAGCAGCGCACGAACCCTGCAACGGGATGTTACATTTTCAGAACGAGGCTTGAATAATGATGGGCGCTTGTGTGACTGCAATATGCGCAAAAAATAAATGGGGTGGCAAATAACAGCATCAATAACATAGAACTAGTTTTGCATATTTCTAGAAAATTGGGGAGGCAAATGAGCTATTATTATCTATTATCCCATGAATGCGAAATAGCTTGTTCACAAGAAAATATGGTTTATTTTTTATAAAATAAACATAAAATACTTGAAATATTTTTACATTACTTTTAGTTCGTTTTCACAAAGCTAATGTATGTCAGACATTTATCTGTTGTTTCCTATATAAGTTCATAAAACTTAAGGGCTAATAGTTACTCCTTTGTTACGCAATGATCATACAAAAATTGCTTTTTTTAGATGCATAACTAACTTATTTTTAATCAAGCTCCCCAGAGATTAAACATATCTTTTTATTCCCAAACTGTCAAAAATCTATCATTTTGATATAATCGGCGCGGCGCCGGCGGCATTGTTGAGGTCTAGATTTTAAAACAAACACATAACACACAGATTTCTATTGTATTTATTTATTATAAATATTAAAAATCCAATTACTTAAATTACTACACTGAATCTTTGGTTAACTTAAAACAGATTTTTTTGTTTCTTCTTTCTGAATAATTTCAATTCATCTGAATTAAAGCGAAACCAGACCTAGGGAATGAATCTGAAGCAGCAACTTTAACCGTAAAGCTAATTTCACATTAAATTTCTTTAGCCTCAGCATCTTCTGCATTTTTTATGTCCATTTGTTGTTCGCCAAGATTTTTTTGGAAACTTATCTTTTGTTTTCTAGAGAGTTTTCAATTTAACCCTCGGCTGTGAAAATCGACCGCCAATATCCATGTCGCTTGAGTGTTATTATATCTGCCAAAAATGTCGCCGAATATTTTCAAAAATTGTGGTTTGTATATTTATTTGCCATTGGAAGACCCAAATACTCGGCATTGCTTTTTGGTGTGGCACTAATAGTGTTAAAGGCCGCTGGAAGCGTAGAGCATACACAATGTTTATAGGTGAGGAAAGATCTTTGATGGGCTACATGTGCTGGAGGTACTTGAGGGTATTTTGGAGAAATATTTAACAAATTAATTATTTCAATAGGGTTTCCGCTACTCATAAAACATTGGTTTTTGTACTGGGAATATTTATTTCAATGTAAGATGCTGCCATTTCGATGTTCTCAATTTTTATGAATGTGATTTCTTCCCGACATGGACCAGAGACACCCACAATGAAAACAACTTTTACCAGTAGATAGTCTTTTTGGTCTGCATCTCTAATAAACCAATCCATGATTTCCTTAGAATATACTTGGATCTTTTTAGGCGTAAACCCCGTTGATTTCCATTTAGAAAATGCGATTACATTCGTAAAACTGCTACAGATTATTCGTGTCAAATTTTAGAAATTCCCTTTGAGAACATATTGATTAACGCCACTCAAAAAAGATATTATACCGATATAAATATTAATCAATTCAAAATATATTTGAGCCTAGGGACCCGACAGGACGTCTTTCAGGCTGAGAATTTTGACCAGGGTTTCAATGAAGTTTCTAATTATTTGCAGTACTATTTCAATATATGTTCTCCCTTGAGAAAAGTTGTTAAGAAACGGCCGTATGACGGTGGACTGAAAATAAAACGAGAGCAGCTTGAAAAATTATGAATATGGATATTAAAAGTAATAAAAGAAAGAGAAGGGAAGTCTCTAATATACGAGACCACAAGAACATCATATTGACTGATATAAAAGAAATTGCAAGCTGTTTTAATCAATACTTCGTTAATCTGTCAAAAAAACTATCATTGAACTTTGTAGTTGTTAGCAGACCCCCAATCAATGGGCGATTTACTAGTTCCATGATTCTTCAACCTGTAAATAAATAAGAAATTATGGCACGGTATAAACACAGAATAGCCAAGAATCAGAATACCGACTCGGAGTTTCCCGCTAAAAGAATACATAACCTAAACTTGGGAATAGAACCTGCCGGTTCATAGGCGTCTGCTTGGAATAGCTCGGTCATTACTGTTTCTCGCGTCGTCCCGAGCAGTAGCGGTTCGTTTTAATATTTGCAAATTTTTAGAGGTTCGAAATATTGTGTTACATTATTTTAATTATTATATTTTTTGTACAATTATACGGATAGAAAAATTAAATACAATGAATAGTGTCTGCGGTAAGGTTCCTTGTGAAACATCGTTGAATAATAATACTAGGGATAATTAGTACACTACTTTTAGATGTTTCATAATAATGTAATAAGTTATTTTACTCTACATATGTTTCGGATTGATTAGGCCTTTATCAAGAGTATTTGAATGCTAAAATCTAAATTGTTATGCCCTACTAAACCGTCTGGCGGTATTTTGTTTTTATTGCACTGTCAATTATGCAGGTGTTTAAAGAGCAGGTCAGTTGGTCGTTCATATTTAAAAGTCTGTTTTTTGTGACTTTGGGATTTCTAGGTACGCCATAAGGTTCAGCCTTTTGCTTTTTGTTTCGGTGTGTAGAAGTTTGACATTATTCGTATCTATATAAAATTTTTTTAACTAAACAATTTTATAACCCTACACTAGAATTAAAAAAGGAGCCGTTTAAATTTATCAAATAATGTCAAACTTTTACACACCGAACCTTTTGGAGTACCTCATGTGTGTTAAGTTACTTCATTCTGGAACTGCAAATTGTGAAGGTGACCCGGATCAAAATTCATTAAAACTGTCTGATTTAATGGAAAAAATCAGCTGCATATGAGGATATTGATAATACTAGGAATTTGGAGGAAAAAGGAAAGCATATTTATTACTGAAACAGATTACCAGAATGACGACATTTTACAACAAAGTTTTACTAGGTATGTTTGTGGGTATTTAATTAGAAAATGTTTTTCAATACACACATGTGATACTTACACGATGTACGGTAAGGCTCACCAGGAAATAGATGATTCCACGCCCTATCGCCATTTCCGAGTCTATCAATACGAACATTCAGATTTTTTTAGAAATTTGCAAATGCCGCATAATAATTTCATCCGATTTGTTTCAAGTTTAGATTATTTATTTCATGAATATTTTGAAGAAAGAGTATTAGGCAGTGTCATGCACGATTTATATGATAAATGTAAACATGTTCCTTTTCACCATCCATGTCAAAGTTTTCCGAAAGAATATGTGATCAAATTGTACCTAAGGATGAAATTATTTTACACAATAAAATGTATAAATAGAAATTTCAAAACATGGGTCAACCGAAATAAATTAATTATATGGAAAAATCAATAAAACGTTAGAAATGTAATTTTATTATTTTATTCATTCTATTATTCTAAAGCACCCTAACGCCGACCCTGGCAGCTTTAGGCGAGTACCCTCCTGAGGTCTATTCCCACAAAATGGCGTCTGTTCATGCGGCATTTTCAACGGCGGGTGCCCAGAGTCGATATTCTGACTGTTGGCTATTCTGTGGTATAAATATGTATACGGTAGGTTCACTGGAACGCTGGCAGAGTACAAATAATATCGAGTAGATTCACTCAGCAAAAATCGTTACATGTTTTTGGATCAAACACAAAAGCCGCAGCACGGTAAAAAATTAGTTTTTACTCTACCTGCAGCAGCGAGCAGTCTGTGAGGGGAGATTCAAAAAGTATTAGCTGATGCAAAATTATTTCCTCGGTTATTATTTGATACACGGTATTTCAAAGAACGATTAAGGTGATTTTTAATACGTAATTCAAATGAATAAAACTATGTAATAAAGCTATACAAAATAGTAACGTATACTAAATTCAAAAACATTATAAATAAAGGTAACAGGTAAAGGTCGGAGGCATGCAGTGGCTGCATGCAGCGGCCGCAGCGTTTGAAAGAGACTCCTTATTCGGAATTACGAACAAGTGGTTCATCTTGTGCGACGCAGCAGTCTGCCGCACAAGATAAACCACTTGTTCGTAATTTCGAATGAGCAGTCTCTCCGTCGAAGGAGAGGCCGCTGCATGCACCTACTGCATGCGTCCGACGCACAAGCGGAACCATACCTTAATGCGGTATCCTCGGATATTATAAGACAACGCGACGCGAAAGTAAACAATCTCAGGGCATTTGCGCACTCTCTGTCTTTCGTAGCGGGGCCTCGGTATCCACCAGTGGCCACGAACCAGCGTCACGGTATAAATAAGTATATACGGTAGGTTCACTCGAGACAAATTTCCGATTTCGCCGACAGTTTTTACCTTCGAAGCGAATCCGGATCAATCTCGTTCGCGGCCAGCGGTGGCTACACTACGAGGGATAATTTACGGTCAGTGTGCAAACGCCTTGATATTCTGTACTGTTGGGTCACGTTGAATTAAATAATTATTAAGATCGCTACAATGGCGAGATATTGTTGTGCGGATAATTGTATTACAAAAGTGGGTGAAGGATTTTAATTTTTTAGATGCCCCAAAGACCCTATCAGGTAAGATTTATAATAATTTTCTAATAATATGCAATTTTTCAATTACACGTATAATCGGTTTAACAAATATGTCTTTATTAAAATTCTGTTATTTACCTAAATTTGGCCAAAACTTTGATGTTCGTCTCGTCGTACCATGTTTGAAATTTGTGGGAGGTTACCTCGTATACTTTTCTTGACTTTGCTGATACAAGCATTGCCATTGCAATATTTTGCATTTTCAATTTGGAAAACTTCCAAATCGCTTATTTTTTACTTTAACTTTCTCTCAATTTTTTCAGAAAACTTTCTTACGAATTACTTTTTCTACAGGCAGCGACATTTCTCTGAATCAGTCTAGCTGTACTAATTGTGGCAAAAGGGCCTAAGTTGGTGTTTTTCGTTCACCAATTCATATAGACATTCATTATCAGCTGCTATCTTAGACAGGACTCGTTGTAAAACGATTATGTCTCACAGTCTTTTTTACCCACTACATAAATTATAAATGAAATACAAAATCCAACCACGAAATCCGCATTTATTCATAGCTTCCAACTCCATCGCCTGGTTCAATATAGAATGTCGCTGAGGGCTCAGCCGCATCGGCAGGATGATATTACATTCTCCCATATCGAGGCTTGACTATGAATGAGCTGATTATGTTGCTGAAATATTAAAAATCTGTTTGTTTAACCAAATAAATAACGTGAAATACAGGCAGAGGATTTTCTGTAATTATGCTACAAAATAAAATGTAGTAATAATAAATAATATAATAAATATAGTCCATTATTCATTCAAAATTAGGAATATGATCCGATAAGTGGCAGTAAAATTAAATAAATGCTATAGGTAAATATTTTTTTAAATAATAATAATATGAAAGCTTTTATTTAAAAATATAGAACTATTTTTATTCTCAGTTGAAAATATCAAGTATAGAACGACTGTTCATATAATATACGGTAATCTTGGTCTATTTCAACTCTATGGTAGCCGATACAATTTGCATCAGTCGAAGGAGAGCCAAGAAATATAATCCAGCGGACCAAATTAATTCATCTTTTTATCACCTAGATAACACCTCAACGCGCAAAACAATGAATACTTAATATGTGCTACGCTTTTAATCCGTTAACAAGCTAAAACCAGTAGTGCAGGCGACTATCGATTATTGATCAATATTTCGTTATTTGTTATATTAATGAAACATTTTTAAGTGGAGAATGTTTAGCCTGAGATGGCGTTTGTAGATTATAGTTTAGAGTTTAAGAACAAAGACTTACATATGGAGTATCAACGCATTATTAAGACACCAAATTCAGAGATAAACGTTGTTAGTAGAATTAGCGAACTGACAAAATTATCATCGCCGTCAATTTATTGAGTTATTAAGAACTGGAATGTAATAGACTGTAGTGTAAAAAGAAAGTGAAACATGCAATAATTTAAAAAAGTTAAAAATTGAGACAAATATGTAATTAAAGGGATTGTTTATAATTTTTATAAAGAAATTATGGTTCCTACTTTCCAAATGATATAAGAAAATCTGAAAGACTATTCTGATGGATTGGGACTTTAATTATTTAAAAAATGACAACGGGATGGCTCTAATGGAGTCACAATGGATAGTTGCACTAAGAAACGAATACTTGCGTAACATAAAAGCTTATCGATAATCAGGCAGATGTATAATATATACAGACGAGACTTGGTTTGACATTCATAATGTCATCAAATATGGTTAGATGGATAACTCAAAAATATGCAATATAAACACTCCATGCTCAAGAGGTAAACGTATTATCACTCTACATATCAGAAGTGAAAATGAATTTGTGCGGAACGCGTTGTTATTATCAACTACAAATATAAGTAAATCCTGTGAAATTTGCCATGAAGGTATGCCTGGTCAACTATTTGAAAAATAGATGGCCTAGCATCTGCTACTAAACATTCCAACACATTGTCATTGTTGTAGATAACGCTCCTTATCATTCACAGTTACTAGTCAAAACTCCCAACGACAATACTAAGAAAGAGGATAGAATGAATTTCATAAGAGATAAAAATTTACATATTCCCGAAAAAATACTACAAAATAAAAATTTGTGGATATTACAAAGTCAATAAATTTAAAAAAAGGTATATAGTTGATAATTTGTTTCAAAATCAAGGTTATGTTGTTCTGCGTTTGGCACCTTAATGTTGTATTTTCAATCTTATAGAAATTATTTGGGGAATTATAAAAATTAGCTGCGTAAAATTAATCAATCACCGAGTCTAAGTCGAGAAATTCTGCAGATTATTCGAAAAGTGGTATTGACTTATGGAAAGACTACCTAGCCTATGTAATTTATAAGGAAAAATCTATATCTAGCCACTCAACAATGAGGGTTGAATAGAAACAGGTACATAATTTAGAGGATAAAGGGGGAAACACACAACCCCAGTTACATTTTCAACCACATCCTGTGAGCTATAAGGTACAAAATGGCGCCCATATTCTTGCTCGGACACTGTTACAATGATTTTTTGAAATACAAATCATTTTTTAGAGAAACAAAAACTCGCATAAAATGATTAATCTAGAACATACTCATCTTTCGCCTACTGTGAATGTGAGGAGACAGAATTCATCATTGTAAGTGTGGCAATCCACCTGTCCTGCGCTCGAAATATTGGTAGATAGGAATTATACATAAATATATAATTTACCAGAACATTTACAAAAGTACTGAAAAGTAACGCATATTAAATAGTATATTATTTTATATGGAGGAAAAGTGATACTTTTCATGGCGCGCTCGTGTTTAACAGCCGAACGGAGTGAGGCTGGTAATAGAGAGCAAGCCATGAAAAGTAACTTTTCCTCCAAATAAAATATGCTGTTTTTTCTTCAAATGTCGACAAATTAATGCAAAAACATCTCTTTTTAATAGTAATCTAATTATTATTAAAGATAAATGGGTTCGCAAGGCGGCTTAGACCACGGTCGTAGGTGGCCTTGCTTAGACCGGTGTCGGTGAATATGATGTGACATAAAGCTGTCAGTGGACACTGTCAACAATAATAATTTTTTTAAGATTGCGTTTCCGATTGCGTTTTAATTCCGTATTGATAAGCAGTTATTGAGTAAGTTCAATTAAATAATAACCAATTTGTTCCTAAATTAGTGATTTTTAGAAATGCAGCCACAAATTGAGTGATAAATACAAATTGTAGTTTAATAAATCTTGAGTTGTTGACGCTCATTTTGTTGTCTGTTTGTATTGTATTTATGTTGCTATGACAACACTTTTACCTCCGCCGGCGGAAAAGTGAAAAGTAAAGCTCCGGCGGAGGAAAAACGAAACTTCACGGCCGCCTACACAGTCGAGTAATGACCGATTTACTGACGTTTGAGGAAAAAATATTTTCTAATGGTATTGTAGATAGACTTGCAAAGAAAAAATATCAGAATTCTGTCATGCCCCAACCTTAGATTTTAATCATTCGTCCGGAGCGGAAGAATCCAACGCAGCGAGACAACCGTCTTTATGAATTTTTATATATTGTAAATAGCACTGAGATTTTGAGTGTCACTCTTTCTGTTTATCGGGTTGTCTTCTATATTGATATGAACCATTTCTAAGAAAATCCTTCTGTAGTAGGAGTTTACTTTTTCCAAAACCTCAGTGCCATCCTAATCAATATGATGATCCAGGTCTTGAACATGCTCTGCCAGTGCGTAGGATTGCAACCCTCTTCGGATGTCACTCATATGCGATGTAAGACGGTCTCTTAACTTTCTAGATATTTGAACTTTATAGCACTTTATGCAATTTTTAGATGGCACATTATAAACAATGTTGTAGTTCTCATTCAGTAGTAAAGAACACTTGTTTTTGTGTAAATTAGAGATTGAGTTTTAACTTGTCTCTTAGCTATCATCTAGATTTCTGAAGAGGTTAGTGAGTTTACATGTTAAGCCCTCTATGAACCCTAAAGAGAAATATTTACGTGTGTTGTTGGTAATATTACTTACTGTATCCTCAATGTTAGAATTTTTATCTATTGAGGTTAATGCATTTAACGATGAAGGTTGGGAGGGCATTTCAATTATATTTTCCGGGATTTTATATTGGGTGTTAAAAAAAGCTTATTTTGCATGGATTGATCTCTGAAGTCAGGGTGTGTAAATTTGGTTGCTCTAGCTTTCATCCCTAGAACTAAGTTAATCTTATGTGCCTTTTGTTAAACGGTACGTAGATGATATTTTGCTTTTTGTACTTAAAGGCAGAATAACCTCTATTCTTCTTCTTTAGAGATTTTTAACTCCTTCAATCCACCGTGGAAGAAGAAATCAACAACAGCATCCCCTTCTTGACATGTTGGTGACTATAACGGAGAAAAACACTAAAAACAAAATGGTTTCACCATATTGCTCCAATAGGTTGATAAGTTATTTCTTATATTATCCGATGAAAACTAAAATTAACCTGGTTCTAGGGATGAAAGCTAGAACAACCAAACTTTCACACCCTGACTTCAGAGATCAATCCATCGCACAGCTGAAGGGTATACTGTTAGACAATTCCTACCCAGAGAGACTGGTAAATAAGTTTATTTTTAACACCCAATATAAAATCCCGGAAAATATATTTGAAAGGCCCTCCCGACCTCTATTTTTAAATACATTTTTTTTTCTGCTTATAAAACATCACACTGTATATGTGTATCTACAAGAGGGATTTTCCAGTTTACGAAAGTAGCATAATGGTGCTTGTGTTAGTATGTATAACTGCACCCAAAGAGCAAAACACGCAAAAAGGAAGCTTTATACATTATAAAGCAACAAAATAATGAGTTCAAGACGCCAGAAAAACAGCTTACTATGGTGAGTTAAACACAACATGATTGAATCCGCTATCTTTCCATAGGGCCTAAGAGGAAAATTTACGTGATCGAGTACGCACGGAGATCGCTTTCTGTCCAAGCTTAAGAGAGGTTGAATCAATGTATCGAGAAACTAAGACGTATTTTGCTTGGCATTGCACCAGAACGTACTCCCATTTCGGAAATAACACTTCCGATTATGTTAAACAAATAAAATAAAGGGAAATTTATTGAAAACTTAGTGTCATGATTTTCCTAATAATTGAATATGAATTGTAAGGCCGACCATGTTGAAATCCGCTAATATATTTAGAGGAATCCGATTGTTAAAGAGTGAAATGCGGAGGATTCGAGAAGCGAGTGTGTTTTTCATCGAGATTACGTACTTCGGTTCGACTGGCGTTATGAGATGTCGCTATTTATGGCAATATAATTATCTTGTATTGGAAATGAGAAACGAAGTGGCTTGGAAAGTCAATATACCTAACGAGAATTAAAATGATATATTTGCATATTCAAATATTTTTAAACACTCATAAAATGACAAGATCAATGCATTAGATATGATACCATTATTTTACCCTGTTCCCTTTTTAAAACATTAGTGTTATATAACAGTTTTATTAGTTTTCTTAGTTTTGTAGATAAAGGTATCAAGCATAGGATATTCGGAATCACTTACGAACGCATTGTCCGAAAAATTATCCATATAAAGGCGATACCTTTGAAAAATACAAGCAGATCTGGTCTTGTCAGCTTTGCGATGCTAATTTGCTCCTTCTCTTCATAAATTCTGGCAGTTCATGAAGAACTCTCTCTCATTCTCTATTCAAATAACTGCTGTAGGTATGAGGCAAGGTTTGTCTCAAGATTTCTTTCAATTTACCAACAAATATTAAAAACAACCCGATTGCCTGGCAACGGGCAGCTGTCTTTCATCTTTTCAGCGGATGTTTTTATGAATAATTTGGAAATTATACATATAGTCACTCCTGACAACCGAGAAATCCTTCATTGGTTCCGCTATGTGGATGATTGTCTTTGTTTCTTGGACAGCGATGTTCAGGATGCCAGTTTATTTGGATAAGTTAATTAACATCCATCCGAGTATCAGGTTTACGATTGAACTCCAGCCTGATAAAAAAAACTCAATTTTCTTGACATTACTGTTCGTAAGACTTTGGACAGTCTTGATTTTTCAATTTATAGGAAGCCATCTCAAACTGACCATACTACATGTATCTTATCTATCCCACCATCCTTGGCAATACAAAATGGCAGCTTTTCGTTGCTACGTCGATAGGTTACTCAACGTACATCTTTCTGGATATGGAATTTAACAAGGAAGGTAACATAATTAAACAGATCGCTTTTAATAACCATTTTTTTTTCAACTTTGTACATAGTTTAATTACTAAAACCAAACTCAAGAAACTCAGAAACGAACTTTTGGGGAACTCATTGAACTCAGCTAACAAATACTTTTCGATTTCTGTCTTTAACACAGAATCCAACAACAAAATTTCCAAAACAATTCGCCATTATGACAACAATGTTTTGGTTTCCTTTAAAAATAAAAATAAGTTTCAAATCTTTTTAATACAAAGGATAAAATCGATACTCTTAAAAAATGCGGAATGTATAAGCCGCCGCGCCGTGCATTTCCTGTGAAAGTACCTTCATCGGTAGGACTCGTAGATCACTTAAAATCCGTATCAATGAACATTTAAATAGGAATAACTCTGCTTTTGGCGAACATTTACGCATTTACAACCATAATTTCAGCCCTCACTTAATCTCAGAAATCTTAGATATCTCCTAAAAAAATTTCAACAGATTGGACTTTTTAGAAGATAGAAGATATGAAGATTAACAAAGAACTGCTTCTTAACAACTATTGCTTGAATACTCAAGTTAATCTCGACAGATCATATATTCCTTCACAGGAGTATTTTCATTAATATTCTTTTGTACTTGGACAGATAAAATGTATGTTTCATTCTTATTAAAAATACTGGTTTTGTAATTTATAGTTCGTATCTTCATCAAAATGCTGCTACCCGACTGAACTGTCGCTTCTTAAAAGATTATTTGGTTTACATACCTACTAGAAATCTATTACATAACTTTTAATCACATCCGGTTTCATTTCCTATCTGTATTTAAATCAAGGTATGTTAATTTGAAAAATAAAAAAAATCCATAGCTTAAACAATTTTTTAAAGGGAAACAAAATTTTAAAGTTACCGCCAAACCACTACCTTCACACTCACACACTTACATCATTTCGCTAACATCATCTAGCTCAGTATCAGCCGGTCTGCATTCCAATCAATTTCTATTGTAATTTATAAGCTTCATCTCTTCCAGAATCTGTATGAGGGGATTGAGTTAGCCTTGTCTATCTCCTCAACCCTGCCTCTCCTTTTTTCAAAAATAAAATTATGTGAACATTTTTCAGAAAAATGTAATATTGTGAAATTTGAATGTGACCCTTGTCAATTGATGGTTATTATCTTTGTGGATATGGTATTCGTTTTCCACTGAAGTAAATGAAAGAACTCTTAACCTATTTCTCTTTATTACAAGAAATCACCCTTTGTACATCATACATTATTTCAACTGCTTTTAATTCATGATAATTTTTAACATATTAATGTAACAAAGTCATTTAAATCAATTTATAAATCTTAAAACTCTCTTAAAACTTTACAATCATTCCGTTAATGGAGGGGGGGGGTTCTTTTACTTACTTTGCAGGTAACACTGATAATGGTTTAGGCAGAAAGTGCCCTGTTATGCTTTTATAAGAACAAGTTTTTTTTTTAATTATAATTTTGCATGGGATATAAGAGTTTTTCATTTAGTAAATAAAGGAAAAACCCTGTACGTAAGATCAAAATATAATTTTATAATTTATCCTTATGCTTTGTTTATTTTGGTTTTAAGCACTAATGAGTGAATATTTAGACATTTAGTTTTTTAGTACGATTGTCTAATTTTTATCCCGCTGTTACCTACCAATATGCGATAGATGGTCCTGTCTTTACTCTCATTTATTTTTGATGCCCTAATAAATTATTATGTTGCCTATGTAATTTACTCTGAATAATTATTCTTATTCTTACATCATAAGATCTACTATTTTATATTTTATTAAAATGTATTTGTTACATAGGTCAACACCAGCATATATTTTATGAAGCGAAACTTAATACTATAGGTTGTATATATTTTTGTAAACTAATTACTGTAATGTGTTAGTCTAGGTTAATAACATAATATTTTGACATTTAATTTTTTGTATTCAACTAATCTATATAAATTATAAGAGTACGATTGTCTAGTTTTTGCCCTGGTGCGCCGAATATGTGAAAGATGGCCCTATCTTCACTCTCATTAAGTTTTAATTTCCTTATATACAATTAAGCTGCCTATATAATTTGCATTGAATGATTATTATTATTATTGCGTTCTAAATAGATCTACTATTTTATGTTTCATTTAAAATAGTTGTTACGTAAGTTAACACGAGCACATATTTTATATAGTGGAACATAATACTATAGGCTATATATTTTTATGCACCTCTTAATGTGTTGCTTTTCAATTAAAAAATGGCCCAAGCATTATTTATTTTCTGCCAGTGAAATGCCAACTGTTGAACATATTGATGAGTAGTGGTTCTCCTTCCCCCACCTTTTGCCTGAGGTTTGCTTTCAATTTATCATAAAAATGTATCAATGTGTCAAATTTAACTCAAAATAATGGAACTAATTAAGCAGCCTGCACTATATTGATTTTGACAATTTCCTGATTGTGTAATCTCTCTATGAAGCTACATTGCGAGATAATGCAGCTTGCATGTAATAGTATCGGAACATATGGGCGAAATTGTTGGCTAACTAGGCTTTCAGTTACAAAATCCATGAACTTCAATGCTCCACTCTATGAGAAACATTCGAAAATGTGCAGGGATATCCAAATGAAAATGAACAGGCCATGTCATATAACTCTTTGTTTTTAAAGATGAGAAAAAATATTAAATATTGAATATTTGTATGGATCATTCGTATATCTTATCAGCAGGGTCGGACTGGGCCGCCGCGCAGGTCTACCGGTCCGGAGACCGGTGGGCCCTCTTGGAAAATAATTTGACGCCCTTTCAATTTTCATTTAACGATCTGTTTCTTCCTCCTCAATGTCATGAAGGATCACAGGAATGTTTTATTGTTATACCACACATGTAGATTTGTCACAATTTCCTTTTACATGTCATGGCGAATACGTTCCACGTAATTGGTATGCTTCATGGACCGTTTGATGGTATCTAGTGACAGAAAATCATAAACCGAGTTAAACAAGGAATACAACAACACGATCCTTCGGGGTGATAATAAGGCAATTACCCCCTCTCCTCCCAACAACCAGAAAAGGTAGGTGGTGGAAAATATAGGGCACAAAAAACGAAATATACCAAGTTTTTGCAAACATTTTGCCACGCTCATTATCTTCTAATTTTATGTATTTAGTTTCACTTCAGATCAAAAGAAACTGAGAGTGAGTAAAGTTAAAAGTTTAAAATTAAGTTAAGGAGAGTTGCAATTAATGATGGGTAGGTCAGAACGATCTGTCTTCGAAGCGTGCAAATTAGGCCATAGCCCAAATGGCGATGAGTGGGGAAGTAAAAAGTCACCTCCAACATGTAGACGGCACAAGTCAGAAAATCCCTAAGTTGTAATATGGAACTTGCTTTGGCTTAGGCTTCGAAACAAAATTTGGGTTCACGTTTCTGAGACCCACCTAATATTAAATATTTACTTTTAGTTGAGGCATGCTCATATGTGGCCACCTTCACCCTCTCCGGAGGGCAACGAAATGAAGGTATTGTCAAATAAAGATGGTCAAAACTTTACAACGAGACATGGATACAAATTGCTGGATTTAATCCGGAATTAATTGGAGAAATATTAATATTCTATGTGCTATGACCATATATAATGTTGTCATTCCTACGTGTCCCTTATTTTGAAATTTTAATTAATATATCAGGACGTTCATTTCAAAACTATATAGGTACAATATTAACTGGCACACTAAACTAGGCACATTGAAACAAATAAATTACTTCTAACTAAATGTGGAACAGAAACTTCACTACCAAAACATAGGTGTTTTGAATTTTTCATATTTTTTCGTGCATTTCAAATTGTTTCCAATTTGGTAGGCTACATGTAATGGCCGTTATCAGAGTTCTTAATTACCTCACTAAAAATAAACGAAGCTTTTACCAAAAAAAGCAATTTAGATTGAACTGTATCTATAAGTCTGGTCGAACATACATAACAAGTACTGGAAAGTACTACTTTTCATACAAGGAGATGTTGGCAGGTTGAAAAAATAGTATTATACGAGAATAATTTACACAATTTTTCCTATGACCACCTATGAAAATAAGGAAAAATTCTCTCTTTAGATTCTTAAGAAAACGATTAATATCACATGCCTGTTAAAATCAACTTAGCAATACTAGTGTTGAAACATGTTTCAACATGCGTGTGATATAAGGCACTTTCTAGCCAAGTTAACTGCTTATCTATACTGTTTTACAAATTGTTCGGTATTGACCGTTTAAAAAGTATAATTTTGATAAAATGGTAAATGCTTTCATTGAGCAGATGCTAAAAAATCACTCCGTTGAATCAGAATATTCTGATCGCCCTGTTGGGCCCTCCCTTGTTAGACCGTTGAGCCCTAAGTGTGTCAGTCCTACCAGCGAATATTAACTACGATAAGAAGATTGACTCTCCGCGGCGGCACGTCAACGGTATGTCTCCTTCCCCGCGCGAAAACTAGCATGATACTGGCATGTGACCTTTGGACCCGGCGCACACTGGTCGAATTTTTAGGAAAGCTGGCCATAATAAGGTTTACCAGAAATAAGACATAAAAGTTATTAAGTATTACACGTTTAATATATCGTGTTTTAGACAAATAATTGTTGAATTTTTTGCTCATCATCTATATTTATATATAGGGAGTATCAATTATCACTAACGATAAAAATCATGTATAAAATTCATTTGTATGTTCATAAATCGTTTTAGAAAATGATTTTGAAAATTAAGGGCTCCTTCGTTGTAAAAAAAGGGTTTTAAATTTTTAATTCCATGATCCAAATTTTGTTTTTGCAACGGTTAATTCAGGAGTCTCACGAGCAAAATGAAAGTTAAGCGGACGACAGAAACGTGTTGATGAGGGCCTGCAATTTTGCCATCCATGTATTTCAGAGTTATCGTTTTCTTTTTTAAATTAATCTAATAGGGACGAAACTAGTAAAAAATATAGAAGCATCAGTGCAGCTGTTGTTCAAAAACACTTGCTTATATTCTGACTATCCCAAGGCAATATCAAAGCCATATTTACAAATTAAAACTAAATTATAAATTTTTATCTGCTGATTCAGCCAAAGTATTTATTACCTCTTTTTATAATAACATCAGTCTTGCATCAGCAATAATGATTCTGCTTCAGTTTCACTTACTACAATATTATGGGATTAGGTGTGGGCGACAATAATCGATTATTCGGTTCACTTTTAAGAAATTACCTATTAATCGACTTATCGATTGATATTTCAGAAAATATCGATAATCGATTATTTCGATTAATCGATTATTCAGTTATTTGCTAAAATACTAAACTTTTAATCGATTATTCAATTTCTTGCCCACCCGGTACCGATTACTTTACAACAGATATAGCTTTTAAAATTCCAATTTAATAATGCGTTGAGTTAAGGGTAATTTAAATGACATTTGAAAATACTTTCAGTACAATATATGAAGCAAAAAAAAACAGAGAAACGTAAATGCTCAAACAAGACAGCAGCAGGGAAAACTGCGCACGTTACAAATTTAGCCAATAAGGGATCCTCATTTCGACGCGCCATTTTCTGATAATCTGGCTTCAGTTGTTGCACAGTTAGGTATAACGCCAACACATAACTTCAACGGAGTGTTAGCACGTTAGCTGTATAGTACATCAGTCTTTATCTTTTTATTATGTATTTGGGCAAAACTATATGATAAGAAGGATCACTCTCCGCGGCGGCATGCCAACGGTGTGTCTCCTTCCCCGCGCGAACACTAGCAGAATATCGGCAGGCCATGATACAAATAAAACAATCATGTTGGCAGGCGACCTTTGACGCGGCGGCCATAGACCAGCTCATCCTTTTGTCAGATTAATTTTCACGCCTAAATTCTATAGTCGAGTCAATATTCGATATAAGATAATATCGCTATTTTTTAGTTCTGTTGTATTACAAAATAGGAATGAAATATACAGTAAAAATATTGTGCGAAACCTTTAACCAATTTTAAAATCACCCAAATGGCCAAAATTTAATTAAATATTAAAAGATGGGGCAAATTCGAGCAACATTTTCTTCTTGATGTCTTTTGTCAGAATATTAGTATTCGGAAATATGGTGAAATCATTAACACAAAATCAAAATCTTTTAAATATTAGTTATTACATACCTTGAGTATTGTTATCAATAATAACTAATTAAAAACGTTAACAGATTTTTGAAACAGCCAGTTGAATACAAAGTTTATTAAAAAATGTATTTGGTGATAATAATAAAAAAAAACCATAACGTAAGTTTGACAAGGAGCTGCAAACAATTCAGAAGATATCAATTGTGTTTTTCCAAAGCCAAATAGAGTGTTAGAGTGCTATAAATAATTTCGTCATAAATTTGATTAAATATACCGCAAACGAAAATATCGTTTATGGCCAGCTTTAATTAAATTCAACCTGTGTGCGGCGAAGTTCGCCGATTGTTACCAGGCAACGAAGAAAATAAACGACGATTCCTTTGTAGCGCTCTCTTGCCATTGAGTGGACCTTCTTGTCGTAGTTAATATTCGCTGGTCCTACACTGCTTATCAGCAAAACAATTGGGCATCGATTAAAAAATATATATAAGGTTTGTTCTAGCATGAAATTTCGGACGGTTTAAAGCCATCCGGAGTTTGCGCATAGCAATAAAAGCGACGCATATATCGCTATGCGTAAATTCCGGATGGCTTCAAACCGTCCGAAATTTCATGCTAGAACAAACCTATAATATAAAACATCAATATTCTCGCTTATGTTAAATTGAATGGTATGATTTTTATCGCAAAAAAAATATCTCCATTCTGTCAGCGGTTTTGACGTATTTGATGCTAACGAGTAAAAAAGTCAAAATCGCATAGCTCCTCAAGAAAAATCTCTTACCCCACATAATAAAAATTTATCAGAGGATGATGATGAAACATTGGCCAAATGACGTCGAAAAGATACAATTATTATTTTGATCAAGTTAATCTAGAAATAACCATTTATGTAAAACAAAGTCAAGTCAAGAAACATTACTTATTTTATATCGTGTTTTAACTGTTCTTCTATAAAGTACCACTTTCTGCAATTTTCCATGACAATTTTCTAGAAAAAAAAAATCGTCAGACAAGGAAGGCATTTCTGTGCAATCTTCAAAACATGCTGCAAATTCCTTTGCTGTGTCAACAATTAGTAGATGAGCCAGTAATGTTTTTGGAGCCAAGAAAAACAAGTATCTAAGTACCAGATAGATCTTTGAAATATCTTTCAGGAACTTTCTATCATCTGCATGAGCAGAACGGTCTTAGATTTGGCGAAAATTTCCAGGGAAGAACGGATCGGAAATGACTTCATTATTACTGTTCTTGGGATTTGGTATATGTTAATGGATGTGTGCAGAACGATGAGCAGCTTTTATAATTCAAACAAACCATCAAAGTACGGAGTAGAGTTTGTCATGGTGTGCGATTCATCCTCCAAATATATGTTTGAAGCCGGTATCTGAGAAAAAGCACAAAAAATTATCCATTGTCATTTTGATTACTGAATTCAAACTAACAGAATTTGTACATTTTCGTTTTTTATTGGAATTACCTTGATTTTTTTTTATTTTTGGCAATGACACGCACACTAAAGGAAGATCCTATGACACTCGACGAGCGGTGTATGTACGAGGATGTTGATTGGCATGGTTCTTGAATAGCTGTAGGTTGTAATTTGGGGGAAACAGGTGCTCTGAGAGGGAGTTCCCCAGCGATGCAGTGCGCCAGACTAACTAATAAAAAGAAGAGAAAAACTCTTGTAATTTTTTATTGGTCTGCCCCCTTCTAGTTCAGATCCTGGGTATGCCCTTGCCGAGACACCCAGAAGTCCGATTAACGAGGATGAAGGAATGGGCGATCCTGCCATAATGATGTCAGAACCCGCTCTATTTGTTTTCTTGGTAAAAGTGGCTGCTTGGGTTTTGCTGCATTGAACTGGACCAAATTTCTGTTGCCCAAGTTCGAACCCTTTCCAGATCTTGATTAATTGCTGTCATTTGCTCCTTTCTGCCGTTATATATCTCAGTCGCTGGTAAAGGTATTTCTGATCTAAATTGGGTGCTACCGCAGTAAAAATATTCTGTGACGAGTTTTTACGTTTATTTAATGCTTTGGCTGCCTAAATTTTTGATTATGAGTGTAGGCCTGTATATTGGTGATACTTCTCTGATAAGACATATTTACCACCCGCAAATGAACGAATGAAATAAAATATACCTCAGGAAGGGCATAAATGTATTCTAATTTTTCTATACTTATGACCCCGTTTTATATATGTAGAAACTACTGCTCTGTCGAGTTCAAACTTTTAAATTTCCATTCTGTCTGTTAAAGAGATTACCAGATTAGACAGTACTAAGTTTATGAATTGGGGTGAGTGTGCTTGTTCCGAGATCCTGAGATGTGTCCATTGATCGTGTGAAACAAGAAATGCTGTTATATCTTCTTGAGGCTGGGCGGGAAAGATGTTCGTATTTTAATGAATCTATAGCGAAAGTAAACCGCAGTAGTAAGAGTGGAAGTTACAAATACAATAGCAGCTATTATTAAAAGAAGCATTGACAAAGCAGCATTTTTGCCGTTTTTTTTTATTTATTGTCTGGAATGAATATTCAGAAAGAGATCAAGTCACGAATGAGCAAGCTCAATAAGCGTTCAGAAAAATGCGCAAGGTCTACAATAAAGACATTAGGCTGGTCAGAGAGGAAAACATGTTTATAAAGCTACTTTCGGCAGATAATATTAAATATCAGCATAAAAAATTCACGTTTACGCAATAAAATATTTATTGTCATTAGGTAAAAAGCATCTCCTTTAGATTTGTTAGTTTTTGCGGGCGACTATGCCATGTGTTGATATTGCGTCATCTTTATTTACCATTAAAAGTGTTTTATTCTTCTTGAACGTAATGGATTAAAAATGACAGATCCCAATTACGACAGGAGTGTTGAATTGTGCGTTTTCTAAATTCAACACTCTTTCTAATAACGCCAAGTCTATTATGATTTATTCTTTAAAAAATCATAAGAGAATCGACAAAGTGAAAACAGAGAGGAAAATAGAAAAGAAGAGAGTGATGTTGAAAGTCAATCTGATATTGACCAAAATGCTGATCTTGCTCGCAGAAAAGGCACCACTCCTGAAATAGGAGGTGATATTGGTTTCAATGCTAACGACAGTGAACCTTGCAATGATTCTAGAAAGGAATGGAAGTAAACAACGAGCTGCAAAAGAGAAAGTCGTTCCAACTAAACCAAACACTAACGAGTAATGTTCCAATATTTTGTCTGGTATAAATGTACCAAGCTCAGTTAAAAATGCAATATTTTGGCTAACTATTTCGTCCCAAGGAGAAAATGCCATCTGTTTAACAGAAAAAGAAAGAATCAATAATACAAATTAAGTGGAAATCAAACCGAGAACAGAGAATGTAGCTGAAGAAAAAAGGAGCAAATTACGCAAAAAAGGAGCAAAAGCCAAAAGGAAGGACTCTCAAATGCAAAACAAGAGGCCAAGACTTAAGTAACTCATGAAATGCCCGCAGTAAGTCAACGTCTCATAATTAATTTTGAGGATAATCTTTATCCAGAAATTATCATTGATTTTCAAGAAATTGTATCTCTGATTATGACCGGGGGAAACCGGAAATAGCCACAGCACATAGGTGAATTATATCACAATTTAAACCAAATAGATGATATTATTGAATCCCAGAATTAAAGAAACGTAACTTGTCTTATGTTAAAGAAATACAAGCTTTTATAGATGTTTAATCAAAAAGTAAAAAATATTAAGTTATTTCATAGTTATATTATTATTTTATGGTTTATTTCACATTCAAAAAATTGGAAATCATATTAAAATATTAAAGTAAAATGGCTTGTACTTTTTAATGTCGAAAGTAAGAATGGTAAGTGTCGAAATTAAGGAAGGTGTCAAAATTAGTCACCTTAGGTTGACCAATTAATGGACACGTGTAGCGTTGTAAATGTTACCAATGCCTGAAATATAGTTTTTTCCTTTCACTGGTAGATTTTTGTAGCTGATATTATCTTTACCTTATATTAGAACTCAACATGCCTATTCTGAACTTAGAATTTATACCTTAAAATTTTAAATATCAACTATTTCGTACTTTGGATTATGGGAACGTACCCAACCGGTATCGCCGGGTACAGCTCCGAAGTCTTCGTAGTCGTCTCTTTTTTCCAACGTTCTCTTGAAAGATGTCTAGGATATCTTTTGGCAATTGGCGCGGTCTTCCCTTCGGAGCGATAAACGTATAGGTAGAGGAAAGACAATTTTATAAAGTCGAGATATTATCGTTGTAGTTTTGAACATAGCTCTAGTATTCTTATTAATTTATCGTGAGATAAATTGGCAAGCACTCTGCCCAATAGCATGGCGGCTTGTGAGGTTGAAAGATGGAAGTTCTGCATAACAGTTCCGTAAAGCCCGCCTGAGGCTAATCCGCCGAAAAAATTTTGGGGTGACACGCCCAATTTTTACCCGAAAGTCGTCAAAATTCTTTAAAAAACACGCCTTCGGCGCCTGGCAAATCGGAGGGCGCCTCCCTCCTCGCTCCGGCCTTGATAGCAGCAGCATATGACATAAAATACATTTTTGTCATATGCTCCCAAAAATAGCTATTTTACGGACTCATTTGAGTCCGTAAAATGCTTCTTTTTAGGCCTAGTCCCTAAAAGTCGTCATGGCAACCTTTACGGACTATTCCAAAATTCCTGAATATGTCTAAATGTCAAATTTCGAATGACATGACAAAATTGTCAAATAGTTGCTACGATATCAAATTCTAAGCTAACTTTGTCGTACATTATGATTTCAAAAATTATAGTAAATTTGCAAATTTAGGCGTTCTGAAGAATTGCAAAAAGCGTATAAATAAAAATTAAATTTTGGGAGCGTATGACAAAAAATAGTGTTTGTCACACGTACCTAAATGAAGTTTTTCAGGACCCATCTGCTATTGAAACAGCAGTGATTCGTCCTGAAAAACTCCATTTTAGGTACTTGTAACAAAAACAACTATTAATAAACCAAAACTAAAAATAAAAAATAACATGAATGTAAACTTACCAGATTTAGGGAGCAAATAAAGTACTCTACAGTTAAATGTCAAAAAACATATCGTCAATATCTAAACTATGAACTATTAACTATTTACATCGCTATTTACATTTTACACTATTAAACATGTAGGCTTATTTTTTATAAATTAAATTTATTCTTCTGTCCTTTTTAGAAGCAAATTTGTCTATAACCTTCTCATTGAAATTTGGAATTTCACGAATCATTTCCTCTCCAATTGACAGCATTGATAGAGCCACTAGACGATCTTCAGTCATAGAATTACGTAAAAAAGTCTTAATTCTTCTTAAAGTGGAAAAACATCTTTCAGCCTCCGCAGTCGTCATTGGAATTGTTATAAGAATTTCTAATAGTTTGCTAGTTTCATGAAATGGCCCTGATACTGATAATTCAGTTTTCAAACTTTCTTTATCTGGATAAGCCGAACATGTTAAATTTAAAATTTCGTCGTGGAAATTATCATAGTATTCCCCAAATTTATTAGAATAAAATAAAGTAGCCACATATAAGTGATTTTTAAAGGCAAATCGATCTTTCGCACAGTTCAAAATTATATCGCAGATTTCTATAGCGGCAATACGATGGTCTAATTTACTGTCATTTTTACGAATTCTTTTGGCAGGCAAGGGTTCAGTGCATAATGAAGAAGCTTGGCTAAAGGCACCAGGTATTGAGTTTCTTATTGACACCACGTTCTGTTCAAAAATCTCAATTTTTTTGTTTAATTCTACGGGATCTGTTTACCTTTTTTGTAGTTCGTTAAAAAGAACATCTACATGGGGCATGCCACGATGAAAAAAGGTAAGCCAGAAAATAAAATGTTCATCTAGGAGCATACATCTGATAGAAGACGCGACACCACACACAGTTTGATTATCAAAAGAATCTTCTATATTCTCCATACATTCGATTCACGATTCTCGATATTTATTAGACCACGAAAAATGCCCGGATTTTCTGAGTCACTCCAAGCGCCAATTCGAATATTCCACAAAACATAATGCAATTAATAATTTTAGACAAAACATACCGATTTTTTGTTCCTTCTTCGTTAAATTTTTGAATATTTACCCAATTGGCAGAATTTAATTATTGTTCCCTTATATTTACGGTGCCTAATAAAGCAAATTCTATTGTATTATGTAAATGGCGTCGGCATGTTTCATGTTTCTTTATTTTCTAACTCAAATGTTTTAAATCTGTCACTTCAACTTGTGTCCACGATTTATATTCGCCAAAAAGTGCACAAGGAAAACAAAAGAGAGCATTTTTGTTAGTAGATCCACATATCCAATCATTTTCTTGGGTACACTTCACAATTAAATTGTCTTTTGTACTGTTTACCACGGCTTGAACCTTCTTTTTCGATGGAAATATCTAGCAATGGATGCCCATCTTCCTAATTTAATTTTTTCTTCGTAGGTATAGTTCATAAATTGTTTAAAATTCAATAAATTATCAATAATATTCATTTCTAGTATGAATATTGCAGAAAAAAGTAATAGTACCCGAAAACTTTCGTACACAGAAAACATGATACCGATACCGCAACGCAAACCA
The DNA here is from genome assembly GCA_016904865.1 of Pissodes strobi. Lineage (NCBI taxonomy): Eukaryota > Metazoa > Arthropoda > Insecta > Coleoptera > Curculionidae > Pissodes > Pissodes strobi. Next base: position 119,378 of record MU185170.1, read on the forward strand.
CGTTGAAGATCTGCCTGCATCCCTAGCTGGTGTGCCATATTTTGAGAGATAGGTTATTGGAAAATGGACAAAGACACACTGTATAGCAAAAGTTAAATCAATATATATATTTTTTTTTACTACTAACATGATAAATCACCATTATTTACTCCATTCCTCAAATGAGAAGTAACATTTCTCACCCTAGGTAAATAATAATATTAAAAAAAACCTAGGTCAATAATGAAACTGAAACGGAAAATGTCAAAATGTCAAACTTGTTAGTTTGACAACTAGTTGTCATTTCGGATTATTTGAAAAATGAGTAGGAAATGATTAATTTCAAAACCTAATCAATTCAAATAATGATAAGGATTGTATCAGTGCTATTAGTAAAAAAATTATATACAGTATGACTCAGTTTTCATGACTCCCCATAATATTCTTATTAATAACGCGATTTTGTCAAAATTTAGATGGAAAGAAGGTATAAATACTTTGTATGTATGGAGCTGTCAGGAGATTATTAGCGTTTTTTGGCGAGTAACCACGGTTAACTACAAGTCAAGTAATACTGAAGTAAGTGCCAAGCGGGCACCATACCACAAATTATACTGTCTGCTTCTGTCTTCGCCAAAATACCGTAGTTAGATCTTGCA
>MU185171.1:6176-17776 GCA_016904865.1 Pissodes strobi
CCTTCGCGAAATGCCATTATTTTTTATAAGAATAGTATCAGCAACTTATTCCTTAATAAGTGCAGCCTACTATCATAACCATTTTCAGGCAATTCGTGAACGTATCTCATATCAGATTGATCAAATTTAATTTTGGATAGAACCTACACTTGTTTCGTGTTCTAAAGCAATTCTTAAGAAACGTTAGAACTTACTTCGAATCTCATCCAAGGATTTTCTTTGTTCATTGCCTTTTATGGTCTTTCGATTCTAGGACGAATTTTATTTGATCCCAGTTCCTCAGAGTTTGCTACAGTTCTCGAACCTAAACGTTGTTTAATCGTAAAATATTATTTTTTATAAGAAAAGGATCAGCAAATTATTACTTAATAACTTCAGCTTTTTATCATAACCATCTTCAGACAATTGTAGACGCGCCTGATAACAGATTGATGATTTTTGTCTTGGAATTTATGGATGAAACCCACACTTGCTCCACGTTCTAGAGCAATTCAACTCATGAACAAAAGAGAATTTTAAAAAATGAGTTTAAATATCATATAGGTAGTCCTGGTGAGGGATGAATTGCAATGATAACCGTAACTTGGCGATGCTAGGCCATTCTGCCCTTGCCGGAGCACAGGAGCACAGAGACGGTATGATTGCAGTTCCTTGACTGCGGCGATTTACTGAGCTGGCTATATTTATACTGCTGCCAGGTCCCTTACCAAGCCCCGCCCACCATGTTCAAGCGAACCTGATTGGCGGGGCCCGCAGCCGGGCTAGTGGCGACAGCTATACTCGTTTGTCGTCGTTTGATTTCTGTGCTCCTGCTGCCTGGCGTTTTACCGCCATGCAGCAGGGGCAGTTGAGAGTGAAAAGGGAAATTTAAAAGGTTAGGGATGGGGTTAGTTACGGGGGTCGGGGTTCTAGGAAAAAGATGGTAGTTCTCCGATGTATGGGCCCGTGTTTGGCTCTAAACTCTGGGTCAAATCTAGCGTCTGCGATGTCAATTGTCTTCGGCGAACCGCGAATTCCAGAACTGTAAAACTTGCACGCGAGCTTATTCACGTATTCTTGTATGTACTCAATACGCCCATGCGTGCAAGTCGGCAGTCCTGGCATAGCGACCCGCCGAAAACGCTGTCCTTAGGTGACGATTTTGCAAGACTTGTAGTTTATTTATTTGAGTGTTAGAGACAGAGCACCAAACCGGTGCAGCATACATCAGGAAGGGCCTGGTTATTGCCCTGTACAGGATGATTTTGTTTCCAGGGAATAGGAAGGAACCATGTCTGATAAGAGGTTTCAGCTTTTCCCACACGATAAGATTTTTAGTTCTTATGTATGCGATGTGGTCGTTAAACGTCAGCCTCTTATCAAACATGATCCCGAGGTATTTGGCTTTGGGTTTGGGAAGGATAGGGGTGTCATTTATCAGGATGGGGTGCATGTCAATGTTAGTGCATTTTCGAGTAAAAAGCACAAGCTCAGTTTTTAATGCTTTTAGACGGATTTTCCAATTTGTATAAAATGATGTAACATGTGCCATATGGACGTTGTCAGCCGCCTCTTGTGCGCTAGGGGCTTTGGAATATAGGGCTGTGTCGTCAGCATAAAATGCCAGGGATGTGTTAGGATGGGAGGGAAGATCTGCTATGTAATAGCTGAATAGCTGCGGAGATAGCACTGTTCCCTGTGGGACGCCAGCTCTGATCGGCCTAAGGGTTGAATTTGCGCTATTTATGCGCACCGAAAAGGAGCGCCCGGCCAGGTATGATGCAACTAACGCTGCCAAATGCAGCGGGAATTCGTGCGTGATGAAAAGTTTATATAAAAGGCCGTTGTGCCATACCCGGTCGAACGCGCGCTCTATATCCAGGAGTAACAAGGCAGTGCAATGCCCGTCATTGAACCTCTTGTAAATGTCGGACGCTATTTTCGCAGCGAGCATATTTGTGCTATGCCCGCTGCGAAAGTCGAACTGTTCCTCCGGAAGAACACAGAGGTTCAGGGCGGCCATATTAATCCTGGATAGTACGAGCTTCTCGGTAGGCTTGCTCATCATATTGAGCAGCGAAATTGGCCTGTAAGAGCTCGTGAGTTTGGCCTCCTTCCCGGGCTTGGGGAACAGCACTATTCGCGCGATCTTCCATGAGCTAGGAAAGTGTTGCAGGCGCAAAATAGCGTTTACAATATGCATTAAATGTATCAGGGTTTTCTTGGGGAGGTTTTTGAGGAGAAGGTTCGGGATTGTATCAGGTCCCGGAGCCTTATTCTTTGGCAGGTGGCTAAGTACATCGCGTATCTCGGCTGAGGTGACAAGAAGTTTCCGGGCCACAGGAGGCGGGATTGGATAAGGGTGGTTTAAGAACGGCGTTATCCGTTCCGTGATCTGGGCATGCAATGGCACGGTGTCAGGTATCTCTCCGTGTATTCCCTCGAGAAAGTCCGCAAAGGCCTCAACCTTTGCCTGATCACTCAGTATATCCTCACCCTGATGGTGAATCGCGGGGATCTCAGTCGGAGCCCTGCGAACTTGCCTCGAGAGCTTCCACAGAGAACCATCCCCTGTGCCGAGCCCATTCACGAAACTCATCCAAGTCGCGTCTCTGTGCGCCCGGATATTCCTCTTAATCTTATCAGTGAGTTCATTAACTCTAATCCGATCGCCTACTGCTCTGTTTCTTTGCCACCTACGCCGAATTCGGTTTCGGGAGCTAATTAAGGATAGGATTTCATCAGGAAGAGTTTCCGTAAACGGTCTCCTCCTGATTTTTGGACATAGTTGGTGTCTGACGCGCTGGATGTTCCTGGTAATTGAGTTCACTTCGTTCTCCAGATCTTGGACGGAATCAATTTGTCTCGGAATGACTGTGGCGGCATTTAATCTTTCTCGAAACACCATCCAATCTAAATTTTTGTATGAAATGGTTTCCATTTCAGAAGCTACCGGCCGCCTAACTCGCGATAGGCTCAATTTGATTGGAAGGTGATCCGAGTTGAGATCGTCCATGACTTTTGGCGCCGAGATGCCGCCATTCCTCGAGCAAATGCCACGTCCAAGTATGAAGGTACTTGGCGTCCTCTATAATGTGTGGGGTCACGAATTCTAAGGTATTGGATTTCCAGATTGTCTTCAATCAAGGTGCGGACGACCCGGCCTTTCTGGTTAGAGTAACCGTCGCCGAACACGACGTGTTTAGCGTTAAAGTCGCCAATCAGTATAGAGCGGGTACCCGGTTGTAAGAATTTGACCAAGTCGTCTTGTGAGATACGCAGGTCAGGGGGCGCGTACCCGCCGCTGATACACAAGCCACCGTCGAGCTCGACGCTAACGTGTTCAATGACCGACTTTATTCGGGTCCGTCTTTTATATCTCAGTGACTTATGTACCAGGCAGACCACGCCTCCCCCGCTTCCTGCTGGCCTATCAAAGCGCTCGATAGAATAATTTCGCATTTTGATTTAGAAATCTCGAGGGATGCGAGATTCGAGCAAGAAAACAATCTGAAATTGGGACGTATACATGAAATGCTTAAATTCGCCAAGTTTATTACGAATATCATTGCAATTCCAGGATACAATATTAAACAGAGACATTGGGACGCCATTTATATATCATATTTGAAAATATCTACAGAGAAGAATTGAATGGTTCCCTGTAGGATCTTCGCTTTGTCATTGTTGTATGCCTCAAGCATGCAACTAAACTCATCTAGAGCGAAAAATAATTCTGAGACATTCACAAGTGAGTTTATTTTGGCTACGACATTCGAAAGATTAGTGATCATAATGTTTGCATTGCCACTTACCCCGCTTTCTGCAGTTTTAAGATGCGCGGTTTGCGTGGGTTGCGGGGCTCTCAGAGTATTTGGGAAATTTCTTTCGTACTGTATTCTAGGGTTCTCTTCTTCCTGTTGTCTTTGCGCTCCTTGGGGGCGTTTTTCCAGGGGTTGCTGTCGTCCATCTCTTCCTTTTGTACCCCGGCCTTGTCCGCTGGGTTGACCGCGCCCCTGCCAGGCCGGCGTGGCGGGCGCGGGTGCTGGAACATACTTTTTAGGTGGTTGCTTACTGCTATTTAGCTGTTCCAATTTATATTTGTAAACAGAGCATTCGAGATAGATTGCCCTGTGTGGCCCTCCGCAGTTAGCGCATCGGACCTCGTTGTTGTTGCAGGAGGTGATTTCGTGGCCCTGGGCACACTTACTACACCTGAAGTATTTTTTACAGTACGTCATAGAGTGCCCGTGACCCTGGCACCTCCTGCATTGCATGATGGGCCTTGTATTGCGTCTATGTTCCCATGATATACGTATATTCATGATATACCTTATGTCTTGTTGAATCTGTTTGAGCGTTACTGTGGCCTCAGTGACTACTAGGTACAGCGGGTCCTTGCTCTTTTTCATCTCAAAGACGTTCTTTATGTTATACTTGTACTCATAAGTTAGGTAACGATTGATATCGTTAACCGGGATGTCGCCGTCTAGCCCTCTTAGCACGAAGGTCCTAGTCTTCTGATTTTTCTCAGCGTAACTGTGATATTTCACGTTCTCGCTGTCCATCACTCTCTTAAAGACGGCCCAGTCCTTTTCGTCTTCAAAATAAAATATAGTGATATTGCGCGTGTACTTAATCGTGAATTTGCTTATTTGCATTTGCCGCATATTCTTTGGAAGGTCGGCGTGCGCTTTTAGCGTTCCTTGCATGACTACAGGAGGTGGTGGGCCTACTTTTTCCTTTAGTGCCGTTTGGGCTTTCTTTTTAATGCGGGCGCTGGTCCTGCTTGGCATCTTTCTGTTTTTATCGCTTGCGTTCGATGTAGATGCATTGCTATTCGTTTCGTCTTCCAGGTCCGAGAGGGCCTCGAAACGATTATCCAGGGGGATGCTGGGGGGTCCGCCCATATCGAGTTTCACATCCCTCACATTTTGTTTGAAGGGGATGGTTTTAAATGGGACCTTAAAGCCATCCTTGTCGGTCGGCGATACCAGGAGCGGAGAAGTGCGTTATTCCACGGTTTTGACCTTATCGGTCGATGCAGAGGTCACAGGTGGAGAGTTTTTGCGTGCGTCTTTTTCATTAACAGGCAAAAAGTCTATATCCATGTCGGAGCTGTCGTCAAGGGTTTTTTGTCTTTTCTGTTGTGCATTCCTGCCGGTATCTATTTTGGCTTTTACCGTATCTTTCCTCTTTGACGAGTAAGTTCTCAAGTGATGGGACTTCTTGAGGTGGTCTATTCCCTTATTGAGGTCAGGGACTATACTGTCCGTATTCATGTTAGAAATAGATTTCAGTGAGGGGGCTATTTCGGCGCAGATTTTACAGTCTTCGCTGTGTCTTATCAGGCGTTTGTAAATGTAGCCGCATCGGGCTACTAACTGTTCGCTGGGGGTGGTCGACCTAAGATCCTCCGAACGGAGGGATGAGGAATCATCCTCTCTGTCGGTCATGATGAGGGATGTTGCCGGGGTTACGTCCCCGGCGACTAGAAAAATGTTAGCACATTTGTTGCCGTTTATGGTCATCCAATTTCAGGACAAACTTATTTGGACCCATTTCCTCCAAGTTTATTACGATTCTTGAACCTAATAATTGCTACTTCGTGAATACAGTTTTTTTAAGAACTCTGTCAAGACCTTTTTAACCATCTAACTATTCCCAGACATTCATGGACTCATAGTAGATCGAAGAAATTTACTTTTTTTGGATATTCATGGATAGAACCTACACTTCTAGATCCTGCATCCCAAAGCAATTCTAAGGATTTTCTTTATTCGATGCTGTTTATGGCCTTCTAGATTCAGGGCGGTTTTTATTTGATCCCATTTTAATCCTGGAACCTAAATGGTACTTGTACATGAAATGCCATTTTTCTATAAGAATTGGATCAACAACCTTATTACTCAATAAGTTAAACCTAGAAAATACTGAAGACGTAGCAACGTAGTACTGGAATGCGACAGGAGAGCGGCAGACTTCGGCAACACAACACGGACTTCATTTTTACAAATAATGCTCTGGCTTGTTTAATTCGAACAAGAACCTCCTGCATATTATCCCAGTTCTCGTTCACCTGGCATCCAAGATATTTGTATGACTGAACGCGTCCGATCTGCTGGCTCTGCACCTGCAGAATACCTCCTCTAACGTGGTTCTTATTAATATCCATCCATTTGTTTTTCTTTTATGTTTAAATTGAATCGAAATTCTGCAGTACTAAATGCCACCTGGTCAAGTAGAATCTGAAGACCCCCAGCGAGGCTGCGATTATAACGGTGTCGTCAACATATCTAAGGTTGCTTATGTTTATGATGTTAATAGAAATTCCTTCAGGTTAGCTTTCCAAGGCATTTTCGAATATTTTGTTTGAGTAAATGTTAAAGAGTAATAGTGAAAGGATGCAACTCTGTCGGGCACCTCTTTTAATTCGAACTACGTCTGATATTTGTTGATCTATCTTAATTTGTGCAGTTTGGTATCAGTAGAGATTTGCGATTATTTTAAGGTCTCTATCATCCAGGCCTACGTCTTTGAGGATTTTCATAAACTTTTCATATTGCACTCTGTCAAAAGCCTTTTCACAGTCTATGAAACAGGCATAAACAGGAACAGGGACATCCCTGCACCTCTGAACCAACACCTGGATACCAAACAGGGCCTCTCTCGGACCGAACCCGTTACTAAAACCGAACTGAGATTCGCCCATAAAGGACTCGCATTTTTCATAATATATTCTCTTATGGATGATCTTTAGGAAAATCTTAAGAAAGTGACTCATCAAGCCGGTAACCGCCACATCTTTTTGCCAAGCTTTTTTTGGAAGTGTTACAAATGTTGATTGAAGCCAGTCGGAAGAATGACGCCCGATCGATAGACCATATTGAAAAGCTCCACTATCACGTTCAGTGACTCCTCATTCTTTTAGATTTTAATGACTTCCGCTGCTGCTCTTCTATTTTTTTGGTAATGAGACTGCATGCCGGACTTCTTCCTTAGTTATACCAAGCCCTTAGCATGTATATTGTGCGGGAGTGTCCGATCTTTCATCTTGAAAAAGGTTCATGATATACTTGCACCACTGCTCCACTTTCTGGATAACGACAAGGATTATTTTATCTTCACTGCCCAAGAGAACACCAGTTTGTCGAGCTTTGTATACACCAGCAGCTTCCTTAATTTTCTTGTGCATATTAAAAGTGTCATATTTAGCCTCCAGAACTTCGATTTCGCGACATTGTTCGATAAGCCAATTTTCTTTTGCCATTCTAATTTTGTTCCTTATTACATGATTTATCTGGTGGTCTTCTGGATGATCTTTTTTCAAGCCCCTTGCTTCCATGAAATAAAGAATTTCATCAGTCATCCAAACTTTCTTTTTTATTCTAGTATCGTTTGAAGATAATTTTAAGCTTGCGTTTATGAAAGCTTCCTTGATGTTGGTCCAAACAGTCTCCGCTTCGGAATTCTACACAATGCTTACGTTGCTTTGTACATATAGTTCGTTTCTGGGTTGCTCAGTCCTGGCAGATCTGGTTTAGGGCAATTTCCTTTAACTGTACACTTTTTTCGAGTTAACTGAATATTTGCTACAAGCACATTGTGATCAGAATTTATGTCTGCGCCAGGTTAAGTTTTTACCGATTTAATGCAATTTCTGTATCGTATATTTATCAATACAAAGTCTATTTGGTTTCTGCCTATCCTCTCTGGCAGTTGGGCGTTGGAAGTACAAGTGTACAGGCGCCTTGGTGGAAGCTTAAAGAAAGCGTTCGAGACAACAAACCCCATTTCTCGACAAAACTGGAATAATTGGTCGCCACGTTCATTCGCTACACCCAATCCACATCCACCAACTTTGTCCTCTCTCACACAGCTACCAATCTTTACATTAAAATCACCTATGATAATCGTGATTACTGACTTTTCAGTGTAATTTAAGGCGGTTTGGAGTTGTTCGTAAAAGGCTTCAACAACTTCGCCTGAGTGATCGCTCGTAGGTGCATATATCTGGATAATGTTGACATTATATGGCTTGGAATTGAGCTGCAAAAATGCCACTCTATCAGAACCGGGACAAAAGATTTTTGTAGTTCTGTATTTACTATGAGCGCCACATCATTGTAGGACTGACCTCGTCTTTGCCAGCATAGTAGATATAATGGTCATCGATGTGACATTCTCCAGAATTAGGCCCTCTCATTTCGCTGATCCTTCAATTTCGATGTTAATTCCTTTCATCTCTCTGATGGCGTTGTGGATTTTTCCAGCTTCAAACATACATACATTCCAGGTAGCAATCTTCTTCATGACTGGCCCGGAGATTCTTAGCACCCTCTGATCACTTAAGACCTGCCGGGGACTGAGGGCTTGTGCTTTCGATTTTCCAGTCATGCTAATGACTTTTCCTGGGGAAGGTATTGAGGTGGTTTCCCGTTGCTTTCTTCATCGCGATATTAAAGCCGTTAAGACAGGCTTTGTCTCGCCTTTAACTGTGTTATGTGGCGCCGTTTTTCTTTCTATATCTAGAAATACACCGACCAATTTCTTTTAATGCTGCTGCGGCCCAACAGTAGTTTTCTCGCCTTATCTGGCTACCCTCACTTAGTTTAGCCTGCTAGTCCATGCAGTTTCCATGCTGTGGCACATGTAGCCATAAGTGAGAGCTGACTGCCCTTGTTACAATTATCGAACCTAAGTGTTGCTTTTTCGCAAAATAGCATTTCCTTATAATAATTAGATCAGCTACTTTTTACTCAAAAGTTCAGCTCTCTATCATAACCAGACAGGATTTTCTTTATTCGTTGATATCTATGATCTTCCAATTTTAGGACAATATTTGTTTGAATCAATTTCCTCCGAGTTTGCTACAGTTCTCACTTCTTAGTAAACACCATTTTTATACGAATTGCATCAGCAACTTACTCAATAAGTTCAGCCTTCTATCATAACCATCTTTAGACAATCTATGAACCACACAAACAGGCTGATGACATGTAATTCTTTTTTGGAAAATATATGGATAGAACCTACACTTATTCCTTGTTCTAGAGGACTTCTATGAATTGGCTAAAGACGATCTTCAAAAATGTCTTTGAATCGCATCCAAGGACTTTCTTTACTCATTGCTCTTTATGATATTCCAACTTTAAGGCGATTTTTACTTGATTTCATTTCCTGAAAGTTTGTTATAATTCTCGAACGTAATCGTTGCTTCTTCGTGAAATATAATTTTTTATAAGAATTGGGTCAGCTACTATTAACTCAAAATGTTAAGCCATCTATCATTACCATCTGCAGATAGCACATGGGCAAGCCTTATAAGATATTGATGAAATTTAGTCCTCTTTTGGGAAAGTATGGACGAGAGCCTACCCTTGCTCCGGGTTCTAAAGGAACTCTAAGAACTGACAAAAGAGAATCTACGAAAATCGCTTGGATTTCATTCAAGGATTTACCTTATTCGTTGCTATTTATGGTCTTTCAGCAATGAGCAAGGGTGTGGTTTAAGCCAAATTCTATAAAGCAATAATTCTAAACCGAAAACAATTTTGAAATTTTTCAAAGCTGAGTAAATTTTTTTTTGCATAAATCAGGGCCACATCGTACGCGATATTAATCATTTTGAACTGTGTATCTATTTTTATAGAAATACAAAACACCATTTAGATTCCGGACGAATTTACTGTTGGCCGTTAAAAGGCTATTAAAAGTTTATCGATAATGTTTTATCATCTAAAGCAGTTTATAGCTGCGATAAGAAAAGATAGTTTAAGGTTGAACTTAGAAATAACGACAGAACGTATTTAAGCGTTTTTATTTAAGCTTAAATGCTTAATGGATCATTAATAATTTTAAGTTTCATTTTACTACCTTGCTAATTTTCCTTTTTTTTTCTGCTGTCGATACAGCAATTACTTTTTACAGTTTTTAGATATAATTTTGAATCGACTCCGGACTTACACTTTCAAATTGGGTCACATCAAAGTGTAGTATCTAGCGCTTTTAAAAGTTCTGCGCAAAAAGCTAGCATAAATTCCAGCGGCTTAAATATAGGTTGAGAGTTTCAAAAACACAAGGTACCATTATATCATTCTTAAAGCTTTTTCAATTTGGTATTTCGAGTTTTTTTAGGATGAGAAATCGAGTTCTGATCGCAGTTTCGATGTACATTGCAGAGGATGCCTACATCTAAAGATTCATAATTTTGTTGTGCCTCACTATATTAAATTTTCACAGTTCACTTTAAATGTTAGAAATCAATTAAAAAAGAATTTAAAAATCGATAGATTGGCAAAGGAGATGATGCGCCTATAAGTTGGCCACCCGGCGCACCGGATTTAATGCTCTTGAATCAATTTTTATCGGAAACTCTTAAAGAAGGCATTCCATAAACTCTTTCTTACTTTTAATAAGCTCATCTTAGTATTTTATGGAACAGAGTGAAATTCCTCCTCCCACATTATTACGATATTTCCTTAAAATTTAATAGTATTTGTGTTCATTGGAACTTTTCTTAGTATATTACTCTTGCGACTACCTTCGGAGAGCACCCACCGGGCGTGGCACTTCAGCCGAGACTTCCAAACCATCAGGAAGCAGGCAATAGCCAAGTAAGGTGGCTACCCCTATCCATGGTGTCCCCCATGGCGCAATTAAGGGTAAGTCAAATAAATATCCAGCATAGCCGAGATGCTAGTGCTGAATTGGCAAGCATCATGGCTGGAAAATCTGGAGAGATTATGCTAATACAAGAACCTTACTTTTTTAGGGAAAATATAAGGGGACTTGGGATCTTGGCCGGGTGTGAAGGAGAAGAGAGGCCGAGGACATGTATCGTGATGTCCAGGGAGCTGCAGGGAACTTTGTTACCACAACTGAGCTCCAGGGACATTACGGTGATCCTGCTGGAATACATGGTGAGTGGCACAAAACATAAGTTATTAATAAGTAGTTTATATCTTCCGTATGATAACGCGCAACTTCCCCCAACGGAAGAATTAATAAGGTTAATAGAATACAGTAAAGACAAAGGTTTTCCACTAATCGTGGGGTGTGATGCAAACGCGCATAATATCGTTTGGGGGAGCACTAACACTAACGCGAGAGGTACGGCTATATTAGAGTATTTCGTATCGGAAAACCTTGAAGTATCTAACGTAAACGCGGAACCAACTTTTGTGAATCGGCTTCGTCAGGAGGTTATCAATATTACAGTGGTAACTCGAGCATTTGCGGAAAAGGTAGTCAATTGGAGGGTAAGTAGGGACATAACTATGTCCGATCATAGAATGATCCGATTCGAAATTAGATCGGATATGATGGAGAAGCCACTGAAAAGAATTCAGAGGGCAACAGACTGGCACAAATTTAGGGAAAGTCTGGTAATGTCCATGGGAACTTTAGGGCAGGCTATTTCATCAAAACAAGAACTAGAAATTGAGGTGGTAAAGCTAAACAGTGTAATCATCGACTCCTATGAACACGCGTGCCCACTTAAGAAAGCGAGCGCCAAGAGGCTGCCTTGGTGGAGTGATACTCTGGACCGTCTTAAAAAAGACGTGAGAAGACCACACCGCCACGCTTTCAGGGAAGGGCGGCAGGAGCTCTGGGATGTG